>CM025790.1:65056865-65102153 GCA_014635995.1 Sarcophaga peregrina | reverse complement strand
CAGTTTCGTTATTGCTGTTAAGAAACTGAAGTGTAAATAGGTTATCAGAGATTTAAAATAATTAACTCGTTAGAGTGACTAATAATGAATTGTTTTCTGATTGTGTTTTTTTTTTGTATGACATTTTCTTTTTATTAAACTTTCATTTAATTTATCCTTCTAAGGAAGTCCTGTGTAGCTCTCTTTCTTGTCCCACTATTATGTTGTCTATAGCGGCAAAAAAAATTCTTTAAAATATTGTATGAGAGGGAATGTAAAGAATCTGCAGCTTCCTTTGAAGATTGAAAAATATCTGTTGTTAACCTAAAGAGGTCACTGCGGTCAAAGGAAAGAGTGATATTTATGATCATCATTTTCTAAAAAGTTCACTAAAAGTGAAATCAATTCCCAATTCCACAAAAATAACATTTGAAATATGAGTATAAAAATTAGAGTAGCGGCTTATAGAGTTCCATAAATCAGTCCTTTAAATCCAATTTCCTTGTAAAGTTGTGGTGTACGTTCCATGTCCATTCGCGAAAGATCCATAAAGTCTCAAGTAGGAAAGCCCTCTTCATCGAAAACCTCCTCCAAATCTGAATAGGATTCTAAATATTTTATGACGTCTTGAAAAGGGAACATCCGAAATTTGACAGTTGATATATCAACTATAGTGACTGTCTTCTTGAAGAGGCATCTGTCAAATTAGTCTGTTTTGGTAAATTACAGTGGTAGACAATTTTGCGTCCATGAGCGTCCAATATACCTCGAAATAACTGTTGTTTGGAGCGGATTTTGTACTCGCAGTCCTTACGATTACTGACTTTTTTTAGTCTGAATTCTTGCATTTGGATTCAACGGGACTCCACTATTTCCACACAATACTCGTGCCACATTGAATATTCTGTACAAGTGGCATTTGAGGACATAGTTACATCAAGTGGAAATGATGTGGGGTATGCTACACATAAATAAATTCAAAGTCAATATAACCATTGACATCGGTCTTATTCTGCCTGATTTATATGCCAAAGTCAAAGAAAATTGGAAAATTCGGTTGCGCACTATCCAAGGAAGCTGAAGGTAACATATGAACAAAGATGTAATCCACATGTATTGACATCAATAGGTCTTTTGTACACAAACTTGTTTGTTTCAATTAAAATTAAAAATAGAAATTGTTATAAACGGGACCCTGAAGCGTTGACTTTAAATCGTATATCAACGTCTCCATAATGACTAAATGGACATCTATTTTCTACTGCAGAAGAGGTGTATTTAGGGATGACAACTTTGTAACGCACTCATCAATAATATTTAGTAATTCCTCAGCTGATCGAATGATTGGAAATCCGTATCAGTACGACATAATGTCACGCAAATTTTGGTTTTGTTCACCCGAGTCCTGCAGACTTGACGATTTTAGTATTTTATATAAACGTTATTAGCGAACCTTTTCATTCGTATGTACCTTTTTACTTTTTTTAGGTACTTAAGCCTAAAACGTCATAATAATACTTAAGTGGATTTTAAGTGTGTTTAAAAACGCTGTTATTACTGACTCTTGGCCTTTTCCAGCAACAAGAAACTATTGTTTGACGAAATATAAAGTCATAAATTTTTAGTACCATTTTAAAGGGAAATTTTCTGTTTTTAAGTACTCGTACTTATACTACCTTCCATATCTTTCCTTTGCTTTTTAGGTATTTGTGATCAAAGAAAAAGTATTTCTTTTTTTCAATCAAGTCAATAAAAGGCATAAAAATGCCAAGAAATTATATTTTCTTAATGATAGGAAAAATATGAGTTTAGGATCAAAAGCTTTAAGTACTAACTATAGATTACATTTAGGATTTAATAAAAAGTTGTTCGTTTTTTGCAATAAAATCGAAAAATATGGTCATGACCATTAATAACACTCAACAGTTTACTTATCTCTGAGTTGATATTAAAAGCGTAGTGTTATGATATCATTTTCATTTCACTAGATAACACTAATGCCCTCAAGGATAACAGGACCTGGAGTTAAGACTGTAATTATAGCGCCGAAGTACTGTCAAATGGCTTAAATTATTTAGAAAGTTATTGTAGGTATCGCTGTGGATAAATTAATATTAGTTGTGATACAAAAAACCATTATCACATATGAAACGCTTGTTCGATTTTGTTTAAGTTATTGCCACAGAAATTAAGACAATCGATTTCCTCAAACTTCTTGTTTACTTAATCACTTACGAGGTCATTATAACCCTTTAGTTAGGATTACAAATAAGGCGCTCACACCACTTCTGTTGAGCGGCGATGGCTACAGTTATCTAAAAGCTTCATGGGAATATTATTAACTCTCAAATTTTTTGCTAGAAGACCGCTGGGAGGAAGTCGGCGAAAGAAATATTTTTTCTGTTTTGGTGAGACGTCTTAGCCAGGACTTTAACCACAGGCTTTCGTCTAATAAGCCAACACGGTACTACTTTATGTTGAACTCTCTTCATACTTTATCTAATTTCAATCTGACAAATTCAAGAACTTTACTGATTTGTTACTGTTAATAATTTCTTCACTATATTTGGTGTAATTTAATTTCTGGTAGCTCATCTAGCTTTTGCCTACGAACATTTACCTCCATTTTCCAACCATGTGAAATTAAAATTTTTAACTCATGCCCTTCAAATTTAATTATCACTTGGTATTATTTTTTCAATATTAAGCATTTTTTACTTTTTGCTTTCTTTGCATGTAAAGGTTCGTTTAGACTATCCTAATATTTGTCCAAACACAACAAATAATGGTTTGGACTAATAGTATGGTTTGTGAGCAATGTTTGGGCATGCGTTTAGATTGCACTAATATTTGTTTGAATTTTATTTGCACAAATAACAGAAAATTTTGTGTCAGCCATGTTTGGTACAAATATTTGCATACCCCTTTACACTGCACTAATAATTTTATTTGTCCGGTGTGTATGACAAACATCTGTCAAATAATGTTGTTGTTATGTCTATGAAATCCATCTGCCAAATAGTTTCAAATTGTGTTTGTGAAGCAACGTGAAAAGTTAAAATGTTTAGTGACAGTGATATTGAAGATTTATTATTAATAACTGCTGGAGCTATATCAGTTTTTGAAACCCAGCAAAAAGAAAAAAAAAAAAAAAGAAGATCCAGGAGAATGTGGGTTCGAGCTTGGGTGCAGCGTCGTAAAATGGAAGGATGTTGCCAAAAACTTCTGAAGGAACTACGCTCTGAAGAACCTTCGCTGCATAAAAACTTCATGCGCATGGGTTCAAATGACTTCGATTACTTGGTAACTTGATTACAATATTAAGCATATTAACATTAAATATATATTAATGTTTTTCAAATAAAGCTGAATCTAGTGGCGCCGGTTATAACAAAAAAAAACCACACATTTGAGGGAACCAATATCTGCGTCTGAAAGATTGGCTCTGACTTTGCGATATTTGGCCACTGGCGAAAGTTTCTCGTCGCTGCAATATGTTTTTAGAATTCCACCATGCACAATATCAGGAATTGTGCCAGAAGTGTGCGATGCTATTTACAATGTTTTAAAAGCAGATTTTATGAAGGTAACAATATTCTTAATTGCAATGTTTCAATTACGTTTTATTTAATTAAAAGGTTCCGTCCAACGAAGAGGAGTGGAAAAGCGTTGCAGATGAGTTTCTGGAAAAATGGAATTTTCCAAACTGCCTGGGTGCCGTAGATGGCAAGCACGTGGTGATGGTGGCTCCTACGAATTCAGGAAGCGTATTTTATAATTATAAAGGTTGTGCAAAATTTATACAAAAATAATTAATTAATTAATAATTTTTTTTTTCTATTTTGCAGGCACACATAGTATTGTGCTCATGGGCATTGCCGATGCGTCATATAAATTTATTTACATAGACGTTGGAACAAATGGTCGAGTTTCTGATGGGGGCGTTTTTCGGAGAACTGCATTCTATGATGCGCTACAAAACAATTCTCTCCATCTTCCTCCGCCTGTGCCATTGCCTGAAAGGTCAAAATGCATGCCGTTTGTCCTAGTGGCTGATGATGCATTTTCTGCAAGCACAAATCTTTTGAAACCCTTCAATAAGAGCAGGATTGATGGTATTCAACGCATCTTTAATTATCGCCTATCAAGAGCACGACGCGTTGTAGAGAATACATTTGGCATATTGTCAGCACGATTTCGCATTTTCCGCAGCCCAATACAGCTTAATCCCGAAAAAGCAAGAAAAATAACCTCTGCATGTTGTGCATTACACAATTTTTTATTGATAAGAAACCCAAAAATTTACTTGACGTCTTCTTTGATTGATCGTGATAATTCCGATGGTAGCATTACTCCAGGAGAATGGCGAAATGATGCAATTGACTCATCTTTACATCCTCTCATAAGACAACGTTCTTACAACAGTGAAACAATAGACGAAATTAAGAATGAATTCAGCCAGTACTTTATAAATGAAGGAGAAGTACCCTTTCAATATCAACAAATATAATTGAAGTGCTGTCTATTTTTTAAAATAATATTTGTCAATTTGGAGTATATTTTTATTTTTATTAAAAAAATTAAAGCACATTCATTGGCAATTTTAAAATTAATGTTTGATAAAAAAAAAAATAATAAGGCAAATTCTTTGGTAATATTAAAATTAAGGAAAAAATTATCACATCATTTTCAATTAAAGAGCTGGTTCAGCTCCGTCGCTGCATTTTGTTTTTGTTTGAGCTCATTTAATTCTTTAAACAAAAAACCTCCAAGACTTCTCCTTAAGTTTGCAGCATCGCCGTCATTCAAAGCATTGAGCTCACTGACTATGTAGCGTCCGAATTCCTCATTAGGGTTTAAAGATTTGCGCCTGTCCTTAATACTTTGAACAACATCACAAAATGTTGCCATGACATTTGTCGTTGTGTTGTTCAACAAAGGCGCAGATGATAGGGCTGATTCTGTAAAAAAAAGGTTTTCTGATAACAATATTAACAATTAATAAATACATTCTCCTTAGTTTACCTTCACTTTCAGATAAAATGTCCAAATTTGTAGTTGTTGGTTGCCGCTGGCTAACCTCCGCACGTCCAACAAAAGCCATGGAGTCGAAATACTTCCACTTTGGTGCATTGTCTGCACCTTGTCCAGATTTGGTTTTTTTGTTGAGGTAGCCCCGGTACTGAATCCTCAAATTGGACCATTTAGTGGAAACTTCCTCCGTTGCAATATGAAGCTTATCAGCAATTTCAGCCCATGCGCTATCCCGCATGGGTTTGTTATGGTAGTCAGCACTTGATGCATTCCAAATGCAAGGATGGCATTCCACTTCGCCGATCAATTTAAATATGTTTCCTTCACTCCAGTCGTGCATCATCCTCTTCCTTTTAGTTTTTTTGGCAGATAGTGGCGTTTCCATAATTGCTGTATTGATGTCCGTTTTCTTTCACAAAAATATGGTTTATAATAAAAAATTACAAAAAAGCGCTTTTGACTTACCAATCTGTCAAACGAATTGACCTGTATTGCCATTTCAATTTATTTCATTTTTTATATGTTAAGCACTGTCAAAAATAACTGTTGGCAACACACGTTTCTACAATTATTTGTCGCTATTTGTTCCGCCAAAAATATTGTGAGAACAAACAAAATATTGGGCCAAATATTTGTAACGACGTGCTGACAAAGTGTTTACACTATGCAAAGTTTTATTCACAAACAAAAATTTTATTAGCCAACAAACAGTCGAAAAATATTTGGTGGCTAACAAATTCGAGTGTTTACACTAGGACAAACAAAATTTTTATGATTTTGCATAAATATTAGCACAGTCTAAACGTACCTTAAGTGTTGTACAATTGAAAAACAAGAACATTAAAACGTAATTCTACAGTGGTAAGTGTACTGCTATTACTACTAGTAGAAGAGTAAGAGTGAAATATATGTTATGATCGCAGTCCAGATTGATATCTGGATTACTTGTGTTTGTATGGAATATTTTCAATCACTAAACCAAATCTCCACATCTGAAAATATTTATTCCTTCTCTTTGTGACATTATTTATGTGTTCGGTTAGGGTTCCAGTCAGTTTCATTACACATTTGTCTGAAGTTTTTACTTTGGTATTTTACAAATTTCTTTCATCCTTTATTAAATAGAAATTCGGAACTTGAACTGTATTTCCATGATATTACCTTTTTCCCTTCAGAGTTGAGATAAAGTATCCTAACGCAAGTAAGTTTGCTTTGTTTGTTTTGAGGCAAACTGTACTATTTTTCAAACCCATTGTACGAAGGCAAAAATACTCCTAAAACGTGTTATAGATTAAATATTATCCAGCTTTGGAATGTCATACTTTTAGGAAAACATATGTTGTCTAGGGCCTATGGTCATTTTGTTCACGTGTTTCTTTCACTTCGTTATCTAGGTTCATTATGTAGGCTAAGGAAAGTTTTCTTGCAGAAGAAAAAATTACGGTTCAGGTTGATCTAGCATCTATTGACGTTGGATGACTGAACTTGGTAATGAAAACTAAGTAAAAGCTTCCACTCTATTGCCCAGCGGCCTTCAGCGTCTTAAAAAAATTATGTAAATCGATGGCAAGAAACCTCTATTTGCTGCATTTTCTTACATTTGTTTCTCAAAACCAAAAATATTTTGTTGCGATTTAGATATTTTTTATTATTAAGGATGTTATTTTTCTTTCTATTTCTCGTATAATATCCAACGAATATCATGTAAAACTCTAAATACACGATAAAAAAGTTCACAAAAGTATTTAATTTTCTTCCGCATGCTGGTTTCTGAAAAGGTTCGGCAAAGTCTTGTCTCTACTTTGCATTTGATTCGCATTGAAGTTAAAGTGTCAAAATCTGTCTATAAGACAATAGGCGATGTCTACAACTGCATTGCATTACTTTATTATCCATTACCAGATGATGAATGATGTGTCTCATTGAAGAAGAAAGATGCGGGCTGGATGGCAGACTGGTTGTAGATGAGTGACTGAATCTCTGCACTGTTGTTAGTCGAAACGCTTTTTGTCAGCTTTGGATTGGCGATAATGGGGTTATTTATGGCGGGAGTGAAATTTTATTTGATTCTTTACACAATAAAGAAAAAGAATATTTTAGTTCACGATTTTCTTTTTTTTTGTTGTTGTCTTTGTACCTGGATTTAATGGAATTGTTCAAGAAAGTTTTATTGAATTTTAACATGCATTGCGCTCGTAATTACTTATAAAATGTTTTATAAATTTACAAGAAATTTTGTGTTTTAATGGTGTTTTGGATGTGAGTTGTCTGAGAATAATTGATTAATTGGGGTTCAGATGTTTAGTTGCATTATTATGTATTTTTTAAGTTTTATTGAATTATTTATCCAACATAATTCAGCCACGTACAGGTTGAATGCGTAGATCGTCATTAGTCGAATTACTTGGAAATATTATATTAGGTTAGGTTAAGTTAGATTAGAGGACGTGGCAAGTACAGTACCCGAATTGACCAATTTTACAACGTCCTAGCTTCTTACACCACTCGTGTTGTGTGCGTTAATTTTATACATGAGTGACGGAACAGTTTAAAGTTGACTCCGAACGACAGATTTATTTTTTTTTTTTTGAGAAATTTTTCGTGGCAATTTTATTTACTCTCAGAGTTTTTGCGAGCAATCTGCTGAAAGAAAGCCGCCGAAGAAATATTTTCATATTTTCTATTTGATGTCTGACCTGGGATTCGAACTCGAGCCTTTCGTCTAATAAGCGAACACACTTCCTACTGGACTGCGGCGACTTCAAGATTATGAATAAATCATGAAATCCCCTTTAGTGTATTAAAGAAGCTACATTAGTCTGGAATGTATGGCAACTACCCACAATACTGTGGATGACAAAGTCTCCAATTGGATTTTGGATTGGCCGAATAAATAAGTACGAACAGTAGCATTTATTTATATAGTAGGATGAAATCCTTAAGTGGATTTAATGGAGTTACTACAGAAATAATGAATTATTTCGTGAGTCGTTTAGTAAGAATATTTTTTTTTGGTAAAATTTGTGCAACAACATCCCGTAGAAAGCCGTTATTTAAATCGGTCCTTGTAGATTTTGGTCCCTTTTATTTTAAAGGACTATTGTGACCGCTTTCGTTTTGCTGATAAAACTATTCGCGATATTTTCTACACCCTTTACTTTTGAGCCACTCTAAAGATGGTAAACGCTCGCCATTAACCTGTACATGAAAGAACAAATGAAATCGAACTTACTTCTCGTTCTTTGTCCATTCTTGTTCGTTTGTTTATCGACCCTAAAGATGATGATTATGATTTGCTACAAATGAATGCCACGAGAATAATACTACGCCAACTATTATATCGAAAAAGTAGGTGGTACTACCCATGGTCGCATGTATTTTGGTGTTAAATACGTTGCTAAGTAGTTAAGACAAGCTGCCGGATATTAGTATCCATGTATTAGTTTTACTACAACCACGGCTACACTGCTAAAAAATTTAAATTATTAAATAGAATAGAAACGGAAAGAAATAAAAAATATCGTGCCGATAAAAATCTGTAAAATACTCAAGAAAATAAAATCATAAAGAACGCGACTGCAAATACAATAAAAATATAACGGAATAAAATATTTTTAAAGACTAAAAGAAAAAACTTAAAACGGAAAACTACAAGAGAAGAAATAAAATCGTCACGAATTAATTTGATTTTCGATTTCTCTTTTCGTTTACTTACAAGAGTTGTTGTTTCGCGTTTTGTTTTATTTTTCTGGGAGAATAGTATTCAACGGTCATGTGAGAGTTATGCGAACAAATTAAAAATATTGCGATCCATGATTAATCAGTTTGGGGAGATGAAGAGTTACACGGAAACCTGTTTATGGATGCAAAATTCGTTTAAGGTCTCTCGAAATGTTAATGACTTAAGCCATTTCCAGCACCATATGATATGATTAGGCTCTCTGCTGCTCTTTCACGTGGCCTGTGATATCATTATCTTACTTTTTTCACAGTATTTCGTTCCCTGTTTTAATAAAACTCTTCATCGCATTTTAGTTCTACTAAGAGCAAACAAGACAAGCCATTAAGGTGAACTTCGGGTTAAGAGGGCACTATAAAGAGAATTAGAATTCGGTTGGGGAACATTCGTTCACCAGAAACTTTATGAAATACGCATTGAACGAGTTGCCAGAATACTTTTTTATTTGTGCCCTCTATTATGTTTTGGGTCTGAGTTATCTCAAGTTATTTATTTGAGATATCAAGTTTTGATATGATAAGACTACCGAGGTTAAGAGCTTCAATACATATCCTCCAATCCTTAGCCAAAGTTTTATGCTCAAAGGAGCCCCTCTATTTTGCGATCGATATTAGAAATGGTGGAACATTAAATTGTAAATCTTGCCTTAATGCTACACTGGCACCAAATCATCACCTTGGTATACTACTTTTAGATGTGGGTGTCCTTCAGTTTGTACAGTTTACTTAACAGCGACACTGCACATTAACAAACTTACAAACAGCAAAATGATATCCCAATGATTTTTCTTCTTAACGGAATCCACTAATTGTTTGCACAATCAACGCTTAGTGGATCTTATTAATCAAACAATATGGTTTTATTAACTCATGTAACTACGGTCAGTTGTATGTATGGTGAATTGGCTGCATGCATGTGGAGAGGGGCGACTGAAGCCCAGCCATTAATTTGTGGCGCTTGAGGTTCCAATTTAATAACAGTGGTTTGGTATAGGTCAGTAAAGGAAATACACTTGCTTGTTTTAGCACATCTGTGAGATTGAAAAAAAAGTAGTGGTCGTAGCAGTAGAATTAAGCGGGAAAATTATTTTTCATATGAAACACTAAAAAGTGTAGGGGAGTTTTACATTCAACTCGATTTAGTTCCTGTTCTATTAAAAATTAATGATTTCAGTATGCCTCTCAATCCACTCACTAAACTAGTACTGATGCAGTCTACAGGTTCTGTATTTGTAATTATTTGCCGCACCTATTCTTCTCAAATGTATTGTCTTCTTTAAACATCTCCATATCTATTGATTGCTGAGATGGCATCCTTGACGCGCCGCTTATTCTTAGGCAGAGTGAAGCAAAACTTTCAATTGATTAATATCCGCCATAGAATACGTTAATGAAGACCTATTTATCCTCGTAGAGGTAGTAAATCATCCTAGAATTATGAATCCTTTAGAGTGCGAACAGTGTTCTCGAACACACGTAGTTCCCTTGTTTCGCTGTTGTTCACTGCTGGATGCATCAGTTTTGAAACTCGGGAAACCAGGTGTGTTGGATCACTTATAGTTTATTGAAATCGATGCTGTTTTTCAACTTAGAAAGGTAGTTTTATAGGGGCGTTATTCGTTATACTACTGAAGAATATATTGACCAATTATCTCTTCTAAAGGATTGAATTGCGAACGCATTTAGAAAACTTTGCGAACTTACATAAACTCCAACATCAATGCTCCCTCACAGTCGCTCCGTCCAGAGGTTTTTCCATTTCTGTTTCCAATCCGTGAACGCGTGGTTCAATATCTAGATCTCCTTGACAAGGACACAGCTTTAAGCAGCTTTTTTTTAATAGCAATTTTATATACCCTTAGAAGGCTGTGGAAGAAAGAAGTATTTTTGAATATTACATTTAAACAACGGACTTTCACGTAATAAACCAAAATTTTCTCTACTACCACTTGATGATGATATCTTCTAACAACCAAAATGGATACAAATGTTTTGGAAAGAAGCCAAAAAATTTCAGAAATTTTCCAAACTTGTGTTTCATTCAAGAAGTCACTTACATATAAGATAAGAAGTCGGACTGAGATAGGTCTTAGCTGCGGTATATAAGAAACACCGATTATACTTTTGGATGAAGCTTAAGAAAGTTTTTTTTTATTAAAATGCTGTCTGAGAGCTGATTTAATTACTCAAGATTATATCTAGAATATTTGGTTATAAACAAATTGACACCCTTCCATTAACATGCCACGAAATCCTCTTAGAGTCAAGTAACTGAAATCAAAAAAGGATGAGAAAAAATATTTTATATTCTCATCAAACCATGACTTGTGGGGGGAGTCTCTTGTAAAACGGGGAATGGCACAACTGGTGGTAGTTATTTGGTATTGTTTATTTTAATGTTTATTGTGAACAATTAATTGCTTTTCATAGTTTCACTAAAAACAACAAAAACTTCAATAAAATCCTTAACAATTCCCCACAATAACAAAAATTGACAATTGCAATGCAAACAATCTCGAAGTACTAATAACTTGCAGTCCTTTGACTGTATCCTACAAGTATAACTCTTCTTACAAAGCAAACACCAAAAAACTATTATGAACGAACGTAAAAGTCGGATCACATCTGAGAGTATGTACAAATGAGGTACGTCCTCTTGGCCTGGTATTTTAGTTGTTTGCTCTCTGCTCTTCTGCTGTTATAGGATTGTTGTGTAGTGATGTTGCTACTGCACCTACAGTTTATGGTGGTCGTGTGGTGTACATTTTAACACTTGACCAACATTAGTTTGTTTTGTACTAGGAATCTGAAGCCCTATTATATGTGGAACAGCAACGGCAACAAATTGTGGTTTAAATATACACTCGTTGTTCTTTTTTTATTTCTTATGAATTCATTTTCCTTTCATGTACACCCATTCAATAGCTTATATTTTACCTCCTCGGCTATGGATCTCAGATTGCAGCAACTCCATATGAGCGTTTGTTTTCTCTCTTTTGCTCCATGTATGCAGCATATGCACGCGACATTGTAGGAGGAAGATGGAAACAAATAAAATTTGTCTGGACTGTGGTTAAAACTAAATGAGGCATAGGCACCAGTCATTTATTCGATATGGCATGGATTCAGTTTAGACAGAACAATAAAAGAATTAAATCATTAATATCCTTTAAAAACATGGGAAATATTTACAGATATATTGGAGAGTTTGTTCGTATTTATAGTTTTTTGTTATATGAATGCTAACAATTATATTCTTCTAAAAGGATAGGCAGAAATATCACTCTCTACTTTCAAATTGTGGCATTTTACATTGTTGGTAAGGCCGTATCTTTTTTGTAAGGCTGAGGATTGTAGTATTCTAGGCAGTTTTGCAAAAGTATTGGCAGCAAACTTTACATTAACAGAGGTGAATGTGTTTCTCAAAAAGTTAGTCGTGTCACGTGAGTGATCTAGCCCATGTCACGGCGTAAAAATCTTTAAGATGTGATTAGCGAAAGGCCTACTGACTTTAAATCAACAGTCTTGTATTCTCATAAACACTTTTACGGACGGCGGCGTAATTTATTTACAGATCGTGCATAACCTCCCAGTGAAACGATTGTTATGATCGGAAGCGGTCAAAGTACTTTATTGAAACAGAACATTCATTTTGATTAAACAATTTTACTAACTTGATAGATTGCTGTTAAAGATCGAAATTTTCCACAATTGAAAGCCTAGTATAAACTTAATCGCTAATTTCAAAGAGGATAAGTAGTACTATTATATAGGGACATTCTCAAGGAACTCTGTCATTCACGAGGTATAAAAAATTGACTTCAACATCTGACCAATCCAATAATGGTGGGTAATAACTTTTAATACTTGGCTACCATGAATAGGAAAAACATGAAGAAATTGAAACACAAACAGAAAAACAACAAAACGAAAAACAGAAAAGGAAAAAATCATTTCAAGTTCTACACAACCTATGAACGAAAGGGTTTCTATAACAATAAAGCAACAACAAGAGTTTCATTGCATTTCAATTACAAAGAGGTTGAGAATATAAAAATTAAATGAAAAAACAATTATGCAACATACGCTAACAAACTACCTTGCAACCTTAACCACTTATTAAGTTGGGGCAAACTACTGCCGCTGCTTGTTGTCCAGGCAAAGACACAAATTAGACACAAAAAAAAATCAACATTAATAGGCACACTAAAAGAGAAATTTAAAACAATTTTCTAGCGTTTTGACTTCTACTTGATATTCGGTATACAGTGTAAGAATACTAGAGGGAAAAGCAAGTACGAATAGAGAGTGTTGTGCTGATAACCAAGGCTCAAGGACATTACCGGAAGCGTGCTTCACAAAATTGACAAATATTGTTATAAATTCTATGCTCAAATTCTGTCGGGGTATCTGTGTCTCTCTCAATTTATTTTCCAATTCTTCAATTTTATTTTCTCCATTTTTTTTTTTTTGTGTTTCACTACTTAAACAACCACACATGTTTGATTTCATTTTTCCAGTTTTTTTTTGTATTTTTCAATAATAACATTTACGCCACAACTGCCAAGTGCTTGTTATACTGACTTTTTCATGTCCAATTTTTGTGCTTCGATTTATTCCGTAATTGTTGAGCTCCATTTCATTTCACTGCCCATTTGGTTATCAATAAGTGACAGTTGAACATGATTTTAAAAGATGATTCGATTTGTTTAGAGCGATTACCATGATGATGATGACGTTTATTATGATGTTTAGATGATGCCATACCATTGTGATTAATGATTTCATTGCAGTAATCAAGTGATAGAGAAGTAATGTAGCAGTTAGAATGGGCATCATCAGTTTTTGTTATTAAAAGCAATTTCTGTCATGAATAAAGCATAGTTTTTCATAATTTATGTCGAAATCCAGTCTATATCCTTATTTATTCTGAAACACTACGAACCATGTAGGCCATAATATCCGCTAGTTGAAAAAGACTCTTGTGCTGTTTTCGAATTACATTTCATCAATTGCGGCCTTAGATGAATCGGTAAACTATCCGGTGTACCGATGCTGTATTTTGATTCCTTAAAGAATAAGTGCCGTTAGATGACTACATGATGTGCCGAATGGGAAAAAAGTTACACTCTTTTCTATTTTTTGTTTGTTTATAAGATTTGAAATAACTTTTTGTGGACAATCTTCCTTACTTACTGAATTTGTCATTGCAACCTTTAGGTTTCACACACACCCATGTTGAGTATGCTAATTATATCCTTAAGTGGCGGTAACAGAAACAGAGAAACTTTTCATGCCAATTATACTTATTCTCAGAGGTTTTGCCAGAAAATGGCTGAGACGAAAAAATATTTTTCATATTTAAGTCTGTTCCAAATATCTGTGCTGCGATTTAAACCACTGGGTCCACTTTTAGTCAGCCAACGCACTACTTTCTAGACTATGTCGACAATCATTTTCGTGTTATTACGCACTCTTATTGCTGTGGTTTCATAACACTGTTTTAAGAATAAGAATATAAAAAAAAAACTGTTCCCTTCAAAGTGTTTGCTTTTTGGCTCCTCATCCTTGTTTTCGTTTTGTAGTACCCTACGCCATCAAGTTTTTTTTATTGATCTTTTTCACGCATTGAGAAAATAATGCTCCTAGTCTTGTCATTAATTTTAACGATTTAATCAGAATGAAGTCGCCGTTGTCTGATAGGTGGTATTTTGATTTTTTGGTTAAGAGTCGTGTGGTTCAAACCCCCAGCTTAGTTGTCTCGAACAAAACGAAATAAGAAAAAAATATTTCTTTCTTTTGCTTCTTTTCAGCGGTCTTCTGACAAAACCTCTGATTAGATCGACACTATCTACTATTGATAATGATGTTGAGCCTTGATTGACATTCAGAGAAACAACCTGTATATGGCAAATGCTTTCCCTCACCTAAAATGCAAGTGTTCACATAGTCTATATTGTCTGTCACTAAACTTTCTTATTTCTTTCTTATTCTTATTATTCTTCATTCTTTTATTATTGCTTGAAACACTCTATAAGACAATAGGCGATGTCTACAACTGCATTGCATTACTTTATTATCCCTTACCAGGTGATGATGATGTGTTCCATTGAATAAAGATGCGGGCTGGATGGCAGACTGGTTGTAGATGAGTGACTGAATCTCTGCACTGTTGTTAGTCGAAACGCTTTTTGTCAGGTTTGGATTGGCGGTAATGGGGTTATTTATGGCGGGAGTGAAATTTTATTTGATTCTCTATAGAATAAAGAAAAAGAATATTTTAGTTCACGATTTTTTTTTTTTTTTTTTTGTTGTTGTCTTTGTACCTGGATTTAATGGAATTGTTCAAGAAAGTTTTATTGAATTTTAACATGCAGTGCGCTCGTAATTAATTATAAAATGTTTTATAAATTTACAAGAAATTTTGTGTTTTAATGGTGTTTTGGATGTGAGTTGTCTGAGAATAATTGATTAATTGGGGTTCAGATGTTTAGTTGCATTATTATGTATTTTTTAAGTTTTATTGAATTATTTATCCAATATAATTCAGCCACGTACAGGTTGAATGCGTAGATCGTCATTAGCCGAATACTTGGAAAGATTATATTAGGTTAGGTTAAGTTAGATTAGAGGACGTGGCAAGTACAGTACCCGAATTGACCAATTTTACAACGTCCTAGCTTCTTACACCACTCGTGTTGTGTGCGTTAATTTTATACATGAGTGACGCTACAGTTTAAAGTTGACTCCGAACGACAGATTTATTTTTTTTTTTTTTTTTGAGAAATTTTTCGTGGCAATTTTATTTACGCTCAGAGTTTTTGCGAGCAATCTGCTGAAAGAAAGCCGCCGAAGAAATATTTTCATATTTTCTATTTGATGTCTGACCTGGGATTCGAACTCGAGCCTTTCGTCTAATAAGCCAACACACTCCCTACTAGACTGCGGCGACTTCAAGATTATGAATAAATCATGAAATCCCCTTTAGTGTATTAAAGAAGCTACATTAGTCTGGAATGTATGGCAACTACCCACAATACTGTGGATGACAAAGTCTCCAATTGGATTTTGGATTGGCCGAATAAATAAGTAGCATTTATTTATATAGTAGGATGAAATCCTTAAGTGGATTTAATGGAGTTACTACAGAAATAATGAATTATTTCTGAGTCGTTTAGTAAGAATATTTTTTTTTGGTAAAATTTGTGCAACAACATCCCGTAGAACTAAAGCCGTTATTTAAATCAGTTCTTATAGATTTTGGTCCCTTTCATTTTAAAGAACTATTGTGACCGCTTTTGTTCTGCTGGTAAAATTATTCGCGATATTTTCTACACCCTTTAATTTTGAGCCACTCTAAAGATGGTAAACGCTCGCCATTAACCTGTACATGAAAGAACAAATGAAATCGAACTTACTTCTCGTTCTTTGTCCATTCTTGTTCGTTTGTTTATCGACCCTAAAGATGATGATTATGATTTGCTACAAATGAATGCAACGAGAATAATGCAACGCCGACTATTATGTCGAAAAAGTAGGTGGTACTACTCATGGTCGCATGTATTTTGGTGTTAAATACGTTGCAAAGTGGTTAAGACAAGTTGCCGGATATTAGTACCCATGCCCACAACGTGTAAGTATTAGTTTTACTACAACCACGGCTACACTGCTATAAAATTGAAATTATTAAACAGAATAGAAACGGAAAGAAATAAAAAATATCGTGCCGATAAAAATCTGTAAAATACTCAAGAAAATAAAATCATAAAGAACGCGACTGCAAATACAATAAAAATATAACGGAATAAAATATTTTTAAAGACTAAAAGAAAAAAACTTAAAACGGAAAACTACAAGAGAAGAAACAAAATCGTCACGAATTAATATGATTTTCGATTTCTCTTTTCGTTTACTTACAAGAGTTGTTGTTTCGCTTTTTGTTTTATTTTTCTGGGAGAATAGTATTCAACGGTCATGTGAGAGTTAAGCGAACAAATTAAAAATATTGCGATCCATGATTAATCAGTTTGGGGAGATGAAGAGTTACACGGAAACCTGTTTATGGATGCAAAATTCGTTTAAGGTCTCTCGACTTAAGCCATTTCCAGCACCATATGATATGATTAGGCTCTCTGGTACTCTTTCACGTAGCCTGTGATATCATTATCTTACTTTTTTCACAGTATTTCGTTCCGTGTATTAATAAAACTCTTCATCGCATTTTAGTTCTACTAAGAGCAAACAAGACAAGCCATTAAGGTGAACTTCGGGTTAAGAGGGCACTATAAAGAGAATTAGAATTCGGTTGGGGAACATTCGTTCACCAGAAACTTTATGAAATACGCATTGAACGAGTTGCCAGAATACTTTTTTTATTTGTGCCCTCTGTTATGTTTTGGGTCTGAGTTATCTCAAGTTATTTAGTTTTGATATGATAAGACTACCGAGGTTAAGAGCTTCAATACATATCCTCCAATCCTTAGCCAAAGGTTTATGCACAATGGAGCCCCTCTTTTTTGCGATCGATATTAGGAATGGTGGAACATTAAATTGTAAATCTTGCCTTAATGCTACACTGGCACCAAATCATCACCTTGGGATACTACTTTTAGATGTGGGTGTCCTTCAGTTTGTACAGTTTACTTAACAGCGACACTGCACATTAACAAACTTACAAACAGCAAAATGATATCCCAATGATTTTTCTTCTTAACGGAATCCACTAATTGTTTGCACAATCAACGCTTAGTGGATCTTATTAATCAAACAATATGGTTTTATTAACTCATGTAACTACGGTCAGTTGTATGTATGGTGATCTGGCTGCATGCATGTGGAGAGGGGCGACTGAAGCCCAGCCATTAATTTGTGGCGCTTGAGGTTCCAATTTAATAACAGTGGTTTGGTATAGGTCAGTAAAGGAAATACACTTGCTTGTTTTAGCACATCTGTGAGATTGAAAAAAAAGTAGTGGTCATAGCAGTAGAATTAAGCGGGAAAATTATTTTTCATATGAAAGACTAAAAAGTGTAGGGGAGTTTTACATTCAACCCGATTTAGTTCCTGTTCTATTAAAAATTAATGATTTTCAGTATGCCAATCAATCCACTCACAAACTAGTACTGATGCAGTCTACAGGTTCTGTATTTGTAATTATTTGCCGCACCTATTCTTCTCAAATGTATTGTCTTCTATAACATTTCCATAACTATTGATTGCTGAGATGGGATCACTATCAATGTCCTAGTGGCATCATTGGCGCGGCGCTTATTCTTAGGCAGAGTGAAGCAAAACTTTTAATTGATTAATATCCGCCATAGAATACGTTAATGAAGACCTATTTATCCTCGTAGAGGTAGTAAATCATCCTAGAATTAGGAATCCTTTAGAGTGCGAACAGTGTTCTCGAACACACGTAGTTCCCTTGTTTCGCTGTTGTTCACTGCTGGATGCATCAGTTTTGAAACTCGGGAACCAGGTGTGTTGGATCACTTATAGTTTGTTGAAATCGATCCTGTTTTTCAACTTAGAAAGGTAGTTTTATAGGGGCGTTATTCGTTATACTACTGAAGAATATATTGACCAATTATCTCTTCTAAAGGATTGAATTGCGAACGCATTTAGAAAACTTTGCGAACTTACATAAACTCCAACATCAATGCTCCCTCACAGTCGCTCCGTCCAGAGGTTTTTCCATTTCTGTTTCCAATCCGTGAACGCGTGGTTCAATATCTAGATCTCCTTGACAAGGACACAGCTTTAAGCAGCTTTTTTTTAATAGCAATTTTATATACCCTTAGAAGGCTGTGGAAGAAAGAAATATTTTTGAATATTACATTTAAACAACGGACTTTCACGTAATAAACCAAAATTTTCTCTACTACCACTTGATGATGATATCTTCTAACAACCAAAATGTATACAAATGTTTTGGAAAGAAGCCAAAAAATTTAAGAAATTTTCCAAACTTGTGTTTCATTCAAGAAGTCACTTACATATAAGATAAGAAGTCGGACTGAGATAGGTCTTAGCTGCGGTATATAAGAAACACCGATTATACTTTTGGATGAAGCTTAAGAAAGTTTTTTTTTATTAAAATGCCGTCTGAGAGCTGATTTAATTACTCAAGATTATATCTAGAATATTCGGTTATAAACAAATTGACACCCTTCCATTAACATGCCACGAAATCCTCTTAGAGTTAAGTAACTGAAATCAAAAAAGGATGAGAAAAAATATTTTATATTCTCATCAAACCATGACTTGTGGGGGGAGTCTCTTGTAAAACGGGGAATGGCACAACTTATGGTAGTTATTTAGTATCGTTTATTTTAATGTTTATTGTGAACAACTAATTGCTTTTCATAATTTCACTAAAAACAACAAAAACTTTAATAAAATCATTAACAATTACCCACAATAACAAAAATTGACAATTGCAATGCAAACAATCTCGAAGTACTAATAACTTGCAGTCCTTTGACTGTATCCTACAAGTATAACTCTTCTTACAAAGCAAACACCAAAAAACTATTATGAACGAACGTAAAAGTCGGATCACATCTGAGAGTATGTACAAATGAGGTACGTCCTCTTGGCCTGGTATTTTAGTTGTTTGCTGTCTGCTCTTCTGCTGTTATAGGATTGTTGTGTAGTGATGTTGCTACTGCACCTACAGTTTATGGTGGTCGTGTGGTGTACATTTTAATACTTGACCAACATTAGTTTGTTTTGTACTAGGAATCTGAAGCTCTATTATATGTGAAACAGCAACGGCAACAAATTCTTGTTTGAATATACAGTCCGTATTTTTTCGTTGTTATTTTTTAATTCCTTATGAATTCATTTTCCTTTCATGTACACCCATTCAATAGCTTATATTTTACCTCCTCGGCTATGGATCTCAGATTGCAGCAACTCCATATGAACGTTTGTTTTTTCTCTTTTGCTCCATGTATGCAGCATATGCACGCGACATTGTAGGTGAACGTGTAGGAAGAATGGAAACAAATAAAATTTGTCTGGACTGTGGTTAAAACTAAATGAGGCATAGACACTAGTCATTTATTCGATATGACATGGATTCAGTTTCGACAGAACAATAAAAGAATTAAATCATTAATAATACTTTAAAAACATTGGAAATATTTACAGATATATTGGAGAGATTGTTGGTATTTATTGTTTTTTGTTATAGGAATGCTAAGCAATTATATTCTTCTAAAAGGATAGACAGAAATATCACCCTCTACTTTCAAATGTGGCATTTTACATTGTTGGTAAGGCCGTATCTTTTTTGTAAGGCTGAGGATTGTAGTATTCTAGGCAGTTTTGCAAAAGTATTGGCAGCAAACTTTACATTAACAGAGGTGAATGTGTTTCTCAAAAAATGAGTCGTGTCATGTCAGTGATCTAGCCCATGTCACAGCATTAAAATATTCAAGATGTTGTTTGTGAAAGGCCTACTGACTTTAAATCACAGTCTTGTATTCTCATAAACACTTTTGCGGACGGCGGCGTAATTTATTTACAGATCGTGCATAACCTCCCAGTGAAACGATTATTATGATCGGAAATGGTCAAAGTACTTTATTGAAACAGAACATTCATTTTGATTAAACAATTTTACTAACTTGATAGATTGCTGTTATTAATTGTTAAAGATCGAAATTTTCCACAATTGAAAGCCTAGTATAAACTTAATCGCTAATTTCAAAGAGGATAAGTAGTACTATTATATAGGGACATTCTCAAGGAACTCTGTCATTCACGAGGTATAAAAAATTGACTTCAACATCTGACCAATCCAATAATGGTGGGTAATAACTTTTAATACTTGACTACCATGAATAGGAAAAACATGAAGAAATTGAAACACAAACAGAAAAACAACAAAACGAAAAACAGAAAAGGAAAAAAATCATTTCAAGTTCTACACAACCTATGAACGAAAGGGTTTCTATAACAATAAAGCAACAACAAGAGTTTCATTGCATTTCAATTACAAAGAGGTTGAGAATATAAAAATTAAATGAAAAACAATTATGCAACATAAGCTAACAAACTACATACCTTGCAACATTAACCATTTATTAAGTTGGGGCAAACTGCTGCCGCTGCTTGTAGTCCAGGCAAAGACAAAAATGAGATAAAAAAAAATCAACATTAATAGGCACACTAAAAGAGAAATTTAAAACAATTTTCTACCGTTTTGACTTCTAATTGATACTCGGTGGACAGTGTAAGAATACCAGAGAGTAAAGGAAGTGCGAATAGAGAGTGTTGTGCTGATAACCAATGCTCAAGGACATGACAGGAAATGTGATTCACAACATGGAAGTAAAACGGCTCACAGTGTTCGATTTTTAAATCTAGCTGGCCAAAACCCCAAAAATTAACTTTAAAAAAGGAAAAAAATTGCATTCAGGTTTTAAAATAGCCTATCTAGTTAAGATATTTCTTTATTCATTTTAGTTGAAATCTTACATTGTAAGCTTGTAACGGTAACATGAAAGATGGGTAATATATACTTAAGAAAAATAATTAATTTCGTTCGAAAATAAGTTGAACTTTGAACGTGAATAAAAATTTGTCTATATTATATTTATAAAAAATTCTTTTTTTAATGAAAATAGAGTTCCTTCGAAACTTAAAGCTGCTATTTTGTATATATTTGAGTGAAGACAATTTTAGATATTGATAGATATATTAGGGAAGCTCTTAAAAAAAACATTAAATCAAAAGCAAAAATTCCTAGATTAATACTTTTTTCTGTTATCAGCTGGGGTCCAACTTTTGATAGTTTTGTATACTGGGGATACTCCTTTAAAAGAAACCAAAAAAAATTTTTGCCCGAATCTGCCTCTGCCGAACAAAGTTTTCAAAACAATTATACACCATCCTTCGACGTGGAACAAAATTTAATAAAATTGTTTGCAAGTTATTTCTTAAGAGTTTATGTTTTGAATAAGAAGCTTTATTTTGATCGTGGGCTTACGTGATCATGTATAATTAATTATTCATCTGTAGAAATTAACCGTTATTTTGTAGATTTTTTTCTTTTAAATATTGTTGTTGGCAAAAAGAATGCAATATATTTTTTATTTTGGTGTTCTGCTTTGTGTAAATTAAACTCAATTAAAAACTGTAAACAAAAACTTTTTAGTGGGTCTACTGATTATTTATTTTTTTATCGTGATGAATATTTCCCGGATGGAACTTTTCGACATATGGATATCCAGTGTCAAAAATGAACGTGTTGATCGTTTGGTGGACTTTATTTCATCAAATTTTGTTAGCAGCTCAGCAGCAAAGATTCAATTTGATAAATTAAAATCTTTTAGTATGAATATGTGCAGCGAGTTTCAGAAAATATGGACAAAGGCTAAGAGAACAAAACAAACAAATATTTGTAAATTTTTAGACTTTTTCTTTATTTCTCATAATTGGGTAATTAAAAGTGGGCGTGCCGTTGGGCGGATTTGTCTAATTTTTTGTCCAATTCTTCTTTAGTATGTAAGAAATCACTATGCCAAAAATCACTTTTTTACGATTGTTAGTTCTTGAGTTATTAATTTTGGCCACTTAAAATTGAAAATCGAACACTGTGCGGCTGTTGCAATTGACAAATATTGTTATAAATTATATGCTCAAATACTGTCGGGGTATCTGTGTATCTCTCAATTTAATTTCCAATTCTTCAATTTTATTTTCTCCATTTTTTTTTTGTTTCACTACTTAAACAACCACACATGTTTGATTTAATTTTTCAAGTGTTTTTTCTTTATTTTTCAATAATAACATTTATGCCACAACTGCCAAGTGCTTGTTATATTGACTTTTTCATGTCCAATTTTTGTGCTTCGATTTATTCCGTAATTGTTGAGTTCTATTTCATTTCACTGCACATTTGGTTATCGGTAAGTGTCAACTGTCACTTGGTTTTAAAAGATGATTCGATTTGTTTAGGGCGATTACCATGATGATGATGACGTTTATTATGATGATGTTTAGATTATGCCACACCATTGTGATCAATGATTACATTGCAGTAATCAAGTGATAGAGAAGTAATGTAGCAGTTAGTATGGGCATTATCAGTTTATGTTGGTACTTACGGGAATTTAGTTTGAGGATTAAATTCAACACAATTTCTGTCATGTATATAGCATTTTCGTTCGATACTTTTTCTTAATTTATGTCGAAATGCAATCTTTATCCCGATTTATTCTGTCTGAATCACTGTGAACCAGGTAGACCATGATTTCTGCTAGTCAGAAAAAGACTTTTGTGTTGTTTTCGAATTACATTTCACAAATTACAGCCTTAGATGAATAGGTAAACTATCAGCTGAATCGATGCTGTGTTTTTGATTTGTTAAAGGATAAGTGCGGAAAAGATGTTGGCGTCAGATGCCTACATGATTTGCATAACTGTAACACTCTTTTCTATTTTGTTTGTTTGTAAGGTTTGGAATAACTTTTTGTGAACAATCTTTCTTACAGACTGAATTGCAACCTTTAGTTAGAATTACAACCAATCTTTTCACACCACACCCCGGTTGAGTGTGCTAATTATATCCCTAAGTGGCGAAAATAGCAACAGAGAAATTTTTTATGACAATTATACTTATTCTTAGAAGTTTTGTCAGAAAATGGCTGAAACGAAAAAATATTTTTCATATTTCAGTCTGTTCCAGATATCTGAGCCGGGATTTAAACCACTTTTAATAAGCCAACACGCAACTTTCTAGACTACGTCGACAATCATTTTTGTGTTATTACGCACTGTTATTGCTGTGGTTTCATAACACTGTTGAATTATGTTTTAAGAATATAAAAAAATGGAATTAAAATTGAAATTGAAAGAAACGCTAATTTAAAGCTTCCGTTTATTGAATCACAATCTATTCTAATAACGATTTTAATTAACCCAAATTGCTTTTCAAAATGCATAATAATTTTCACAATTCAGTGCCTTCAAAGCGGCACAATCTTTCAAGATATTCAATCACAATTGCAGATTATTTCATTTAGCCCTGCAACCTGTGTTAAATCCTCATGTAGGCTGAAGTTGTCATTACATACATAATAACGTCAGTTAAAATCAGCAGCAGTATTGCTACTGATTAATACCGGTTACCGGTTTGACAATCAGGCCAAAGCAGCAGTCAAAAATACAATAAAAATTAATGCTTTTCCTTCACTATATCATATGAACACTAGCATTTTAGAATTTCATAGGGAACCAGTAACTCTGATGGAATGCATTCATATTTCCAAGGCAATAGAGTTAATGATAGGGAAGAGGGGCGATAAATTGCGTAGATTATTAGTGCGTATGGTAATTTTAATTGAAGCCCCACTTCAACGCATGTTTTTAGTTAAGCGCTGAATGCATAATTGTTTTAACTTTTCTGATAAGAGCAGGCAGGCAATGTTGTGCGTTCGTATGCAAGAAGAATGACCGAATAAATCTTTTAAAAACGTTCCACTTTAGTTTGAACGCAATGCGTTTAGTTTTGTTACGTACTCATGGCATTTAAAGTTCGTCGTAATGATGCCCCCTTTCTACGCTGCATACAAAGTGTCAGTTCGTACTTTCCGTCATTCATTCCTTCAGTCATTTCTGTAATTTACAGTCAATCCGTGTTATTTAATTTCATGTTGTTGCATTTGTAGTTGTGCTACTCTCTGGTTATTAATTTGATTTAAATTGTGCTACCTTGACTTTTTAAGTACCTGGTGTATGTACATATATTGTGTACATTATTGCCGCCGTAACAACAAGAGGGACAGCATTAATCCCTTTTCGAACATGTCGTTAATTTAGTTTGCAACATGATTTTCTAATTTCTGTACACTTTTCAGTTTTAATTACCGTTGTTTTTAGCGGATTAGTTTAAAAGTCGTTAATACTTTAAAGATGGAATTTTTGTGTATGAGGGGGTCACACTTAAATTTATTGTAAATCAATACCGTGGCTTTTCAACTATCATTTGGAGGAAGTGTACTTGGTCGGTAGATATAATTCCAAAGGTTTTAAATGAGAATCTCATTTCAGATACAAGAAGTAAAAAAGAATCCGTCCGTTTTAAGAAACTAACGTCGTGAAGAAGCAACAAAACCGTTTTATATCTTTGAAAAAGCCGTAGGTTTGATTTGCGGGGATTAGAGCCACAATCACATTTTATTGGAATCATCATTGATTACGTTTAGTGTGCTAACATTAATGTTACAGAGAGATAACTGTCCTGTCTCCATTGTCGTTTCTATTGAGGCAGTAGGCTGAGCTGATAGCAGTAAGACAGCCAGTCTACGAATAACTTCTTAATTGATGTCGTTCCTGAGTATCGAGGATTCCTCAGACTCTGGTAGATTTGTGTGGAAAAAGATTATCTTAGCATTCCGTCCAGTGCGTTCTACAGGAGAGTAAGGAGGACGATTCAGAGGTCCCTAATATTTCATTTTCCGTCAAGATTGACGGAATTCTGTAAATTAAAATTTTTTAATGCTAATATTCAGAGAATGTTTGGTTGTTGATAGGGGTATAATAATGGGCGTTCAGTCCTGCAATCTCATTATTGCCTGAAGACTGCATTATGTTCGAAGCATCTTAGCCTTAAAATTCTGGTTAGGCGAAAATCGTTCAAGAAATTGTGTAATAATATATTAATTTTACATTTTATTTTCCATTAAAACATGGATATGTAATGTAATGCAAAGTAATTTGGCTTCTATCAAAGTAGTCAAATGACCATCTCTTTATACATATTTTTGCAAACTTATGCGACAAGAATACTTTAGAGACTCTGCCCGTACTAGTTATTATTAAATAATACGCTCATCTTAACCTTCCAAGAGTCGACAAATGACTTCTGCGGCTAATCTAATGTTACCGGAAGACGGTGATATTGCTTCTGCATATGCGAAATTTGGGATTTTATTGATAATCAAACCATACAACGGTTACACATACGATTATTCACTTGGAAAGAGTGTTTCAAAATAAATTTTCATTTAGTTTAATTATCTCGTTTTAAAACTCAGTTTAGGCGGCATGACTTCGTTCCATTTAAATGCATTCCATTGATGATATAAGTTTCCCCCTATTAAAGCTTTTGCTGTCGCCATTCAAATCAATAAAATGCCATTCTTTGCTACCTAACGAGCAATGCAAACAAACAAAAGCTATTAAAATAATCTGTTTCTGCTTGAAATTTTTCTTAGAAAAGGTCAAGCTTATGAGTTCACCAACTTAAAAACACAATTTTCTAGCGTCTTAGAAATCGTGTAAATACTCTATTGGCCTTATTGGTTGAATAAGAGGCTTCAGGTTACAACATTTTTCACTGTTGTAGAGCAATGTATGCCTGCATGTCGGCTTCTTGAATATGTTAATCTTATGTGTTGTTTATGTTTCTAGAAGCTTATTTACTCATTTTCTTTAAGACTTCCATTATGGTAATCTTTAACAGTTTTTCTAATTTCCACTTTGCCAATACAACCACCCATCGAACTCCACCAGCGTTACCATCGCTATTACCCTCTAACAATAACACTTTGGAAGTCAAACACACAGACGCTTGTGTTAACTTGTGATATTGCCAAAGTTGTCTTTCTTTTCTGTCGTATTTGTTGTAATTGCTACTTGTAATGTTTCAAGTTATTTTGCTCTTACTGCTTAAGCCTTTTATTAAATGAGAAAAAGTTGAGTAAGGCTGAAATAATAATATCAACGAGTGAAGAACGAATTGTTATTGTAAAGCACTTGAGAACTTTTGTAAGAAAACGAAAATTTAATGCACGAGTTGGGTATGTGGTGCTGTAGAAACTCCCCATGCAGCATTCAAAGTTTCCGACTTCTTTTCTTCTTTTATTTGCTGTTTATTTCGCCAAGTAATTCACTTTCACCGCACGTTCTAACGAAAAGACATGTAATGACAAAGAAAACATACGAGTAAACATGTTGTTATAGCGATGCTCGTACTCTCATTACCGGGTGTGCATGTTGGCAAAGAAACTGGCTGTTTTATACAAATTCAAATTTCTTCCTGTATTTGAGTAAAAATTTCGGATAAAATTTCTTTTAACTATCATGTTTGATACCTGAAAACTAAACAAGAACAGCCACGGATTGCAAAATGCTGTTTCTTGCAGTAGACGTGGTTCTGAACCTATCCACACCTTTCCATATTTTAATTCGCTCTATACTCCTGTGCGGAAGGCGAAGTTCACTGGTCAGCTCTGATATCATAAAAAGAACAAAACTTTCAAATCTTTCATTTGTTGTGAAAACTAGAACGTATGCATGTATGTTCAATGCTTTTTGAGACCCGTCTCATGATAATCCTCAGAAATTGGTAAATGCTGGTGCATAGAACATACAGAATAGACTCTGCAAGAAAATAGGATTTAATTCTTTATCCATAAGTAAGTAAAACTAAGTAAGTAAATATTTTTCTAATTTATATCTCTAGAGAATATTCTTTAAATTCATTCCCTCTGATCTCAAATAAAGTTCTTTGACGTATCGGCATAAATATGAACAGGATGGGGAAACCAGAATTTCTTAGAATTTGAATATCGATATTCTATTGTGTTGTATGCTCTATCATGTCATATTCTAGTGCCACTTAACTTCAAAATCTGACTTTTTTCCAACTCGCTTGGTTTCCATTACTTCATTTGGTGGGATTGTTTAAATTCATTAGCGGCTGTGCATAACACACCCGTGGCAGGGAAAGCACGCAATTTCATCACATTCTATAATATTTTCCGATTTGCCGAATTCTCATGAGACGGCTTTCTTACCACAGCATAGTTAAATGTATTCGCTTATCAAAAACGCTCAGCGAAAGTTTAATGTGTAGACTTTAACTTAATGAACGGTCTAGAGAGTACAATTTATTTTTTATCGGAACTTAAACCAGGATGGTTAAGCTGACACCAGTTATTTAATTGCTTCAGATAGACTGCAGCAGATTCACACCTGCTGGGCGTGATATTTAAATGGTTGCAGACGAAAGAGCTAGTATTCGAATAATAGTCAAAAGTTTTTGGAAAACCCTTAAAAGTCGCAGAATGTAAAGCATTTTAGTTACTGCACGGTTTGAACTTCAAAGTTGAAGAGTTGAGTTGTGATGGAGAAATACAGGGAAAAAAAATTTTCAAAATGTCTAAAGGAAAAGCAAACATACGTTGAGGCATGAACAAACATGCACGATACTGTTGATGATGCTGATGATAATGATTGTGGTGATGTTTTTAAAACTTTAACTCTCGACACATTGAACATATTTGCCGCAATCGTTTTGTCAGAGACAAACTAACAATACAGAAGCTCTTTATGATAGCTTTAGTGGTGCCAAATAAGTCACTGATATTGCATTGAGCAAAACACAATTGCAGCCATTATAGTTACGTATGATGTAAATGTTCCTGCTGTAGCCACAACCAATAGAAATGGCATTGCTTGTCATAGCAGCTCTCAAAAGAATTTTCCTTTTATTGCCTTCTTGCTTATAGTGTGAAGTTGCAACATTAAAATATGGTAAAGTAAGTCTTCTTCCAGCCATTTATTGCAACTATTTTGAATTGTCTAAAGGGACTGCTTCGCCGTTTTTTTGTACACAAGAACAACTGCACCACATATTTAGTATTTCGTTGTATTCAGGTCATGTTGCTAGCGTGTATAGTATATGTTACAACAGCATTTATCTATTCGTTCGTACAACATCACCACTAGTTGTTAAGTATTTACATTCGCACAATTTTTTTTGACAGGAAACTATTTGGTTTCTGTAGCTCCGACCTCTTCTGGTTACCACCATTCATCTTTGCCGTTCCCATCGTCATTGCTTCTATTCTTCTTCTATTCCAGTTTTCTTGTAAGTTTTTGTCTTGTTTCTGCATAAATATGAATAGGATGTGGAAAGCAGAATATATTAGAATTTGAATATCGGTATTCTCTTGTGTTGTATGCTCTAACATATCATATTCCAGTACCACTTAACTTCAAAGTCTGACCTTTTTCCAACACGATTGGTTTCCATTACTTCATTTTGTGGGATTGTTCAAAATCATCAACGGTTGTGTATAATACACCCGTGACAGAGAAAGCTGGCAATCTCAACACGTTCTTCAATATTTTCCGATTTATCGTGTTCTCATGAGAAGGCTTTCTTACCCCAGCCACAGTTAAATGTATCGGCAGATTCAGCTTATCAAAAAGGCACAGCGAAAGTGTAACACGTTTGGCTTTTTCCTATGCAGACGTTGTTAGCAAAATTAGAAATAGAAATTTGGGTTTAGTTGCACCGCTTTTAAGCCCTTGGTATAACTTAATGAACGGTCCAGAGAGGACAATCAAATGCTTGCAGTATTTATACACGACCAGAGAGTTGTATTGGAACAACAGCCAAAAGTTTTGGAAAACCCTTAAAAGTCACAGAATGTAAAGCATTTTAGTTACTGCACGGTTTGAACTTCAAAGTTCCAGAGTTGAGTTGTGACGTGACGATGAAACGAAGGGAAAAAATCTTCAAATTGTCTAAAGGAAAAGTAAACGTACGTTGAGACATGAACAAAACTCCACGTTGCTGTTGATGATGCTGATGATAATGATTGTAGTGATGTTTGTAAAACTTTAACTCTCAACACATTGAACATATGTACGACATTTTGGGGTTTTGTTTTACCGTTGTTATTGTTGTTGTCTCTGTTATTGGCAAATCAATTCATCAAATCAAAATTATGAATTTTGACTGAGGCAAACCAGTATCATATATAATATATGATATATATGATAAAAAATGGAAGCATTCAAAATAGTCCCTTTTTGAAAAAGTACCTGGGAAGGCAGTAAAAAAAACTGCTACTGAAAGTTCTCCTTTTATAAAAAGTTTTTGGCATTTTCGGTACGGCATTACTTGAGCCTGTACTTTACAGAAAAAAAAAGATCAAAAGTCAGGATTAAAGGGATTATGAAGGGCTTTCTTGCACCCATAAAAAATGGAAGCAATCAAAATAATCCCTTTTTTAAAAGTACCTGTGCAGGGGTAAGCATGCAGTTAAAAAAAACTGCGACCGAAAATTCAAATTTTTCAACTCAAATGCCGTTTTTTTTTTCTATAAAAGGTCCTTAGCGTGTTCAGCTCATGATTAGTCGAGCCTGAACTTTCACGCAAACTACAATTATACATTGCAAGCAGTACAAATAATTTCTTTTTTTTTTTCGAAAAGTCTTGAAATAATAAGTGAAAAAAACAAACTATGAAACTAAACCCAATGCCAAGTACCAAATGCAAGGCTTTAGCCAGTACCTCGAACGAGAACAAAACAAAACTTGAAGAGAACCAAAAACCGGATTCCAGCATCCAGTACAACATTTATAAGCATCGCCAAAAGTTGCGTAAACGGAAACGAACTTTTATCAATATTGCCACCACAAAATATAATTTAACCCATGAACTGATCAGGAGAACCATAAGAATTGGAAATCAAAATTCACGTGAAGATTTAGCATTTGCCGTTCGTGAGACAAATTTCCAAATCAATTTATTGCATGAAATCGATAAATATAAAGCTTCCCAACAGAAGAAAAAGGCAAGATCCGAAAACAGACAAGAACAAAAATTTGAAAGGGCAATGCAACAAAAATATGGAAACCAAATCATGGATTCTTTAATATGTTATGATAATGACGACACTGCCCAAAAAGACGAAGGCGAAGCCAGTGGAACATATCTTTAAGATGACCCTACAAAAAAACAAAAACAAACAACTTTTAGTCTTAGTTCTTAACTCTATAGTGTCCTAACTATTCACTACTATCTGCTTATTATTATTTTATTGATTTTGAAATTCAAAATTTCAAATTTTTTTAATTCCTAATTTTATTTAATTTCTTATTTATTGTAATTAATTTATTTTCTTCATTTTATTTTTGTTTAATTTTATTTTTCTTATTTTTATTTTTCCTATTTTCATAAAAAAACTACAATTTTTGTTCGGAATCGAACCCACTACTCTACTAGGACAGATAATTTTCAATAGATTTTTCATAACATAATTTTATACTAAAAACTAGTAGATTGTACCCGGCTATGCACGGTTTATAAAAATAACAATAAATAAAAATCCGGTTTCAAAACCGGTTTCTTAAAAAAAAAAAAATACAATTTTTAGAATTATTTGGAAACCGGTTTATCAAACAACCTGGTTTTTTGAATACCAACATTCCACCATATTAACCATCCCCCTAACCATTATATTTTCATTCAAAATAATCCCTTTTTTTTTAGTAAATAAAACTGCTACTGAAAATTCTTTGCTTATAAAAAGTTTTCGGTACGCCATTACTTGAGCCTGTAATTTATGGAAAAAAACAGATTAAAAGTCAGGATTATGAAGGTCTTTATTTCTCCCATAAAAAATGGAAGCATTCAAAATAATCCCTTTTTTAAAAAGTACCTGGGAAGGCAGTAAAAACTGCTACTGAAAATTCTTTGTTTATAAAAAGTTTTTGGCGTTTTCGGTACGCCAGTACTTGAGCCTCTACTTTATGGAAAAAAACAGGTTAAAAGTCAGGATTAGTGGGATTATAAAGGGCTTTATTGCGCCCATAAAATATGGAAGCATTCAAGATAATCCCTTTTTTAAAAGTACCTGTGAAGGCAGTAAAAAACTGCTACTGAAAATTCTTTGAAAAGATTCTATGAAAAGTTTTTGGCGTGTTCGATACGCCATTATTTCAGCCTGTTTTTTATGGAAAAAACAGATTAAAAGTCAGGATTAAAGGGATTATGAAGGGCTTTATTACGCCCATAAAAAATGGAAGCATTCAAAATAATCCCTTTTTTAAAAAGTACCTGAGCCTGCGCCGGGGTAAGCATGCAGTTAAAAAGACTGCGACAGATCCAGTATTATATTTGACGATGTGGCTCTAATACAACTTTCTAATCAATACAGAAAATGTAACCCACTTGGCCAAATTGTGTGAAATTTAAAATGTTGATACAAGGAACGATAAAACCCATTTTAGTCTGAGATGAGAAATTTGTTTGCTGTTTACCTCTTATTGCAGATGTATGGAAGCTAACTCTGAATTTAAACAGAACTTCCGACAAGTGAGATTTCATGTATGTGAGTACTTCCAAACGGGACTTTGGAGTAGGGTCTCTAATCCCTGTTACTGAATGCGCTACCAGTGTGGAAAAGAAAGCAACCAAGAAGAGTACATATTTACAACTTTTTAACGGATTGTTAGTAGGTAACCCAATTCATCGTACAAATAGCGTTAAAAGACTGTACGCTAAAGGAGAAAATTATCAAACAAAAGGTGAATTGAAATAAATGTGGGTCAGGCCGAAAATCTTTGAAACTAGAGTTCCCGATTATTAACTGTAAATCCACTTAAAAATTAACAAAGAATCCAAAATTACCTTTCACACTGTATGCTCTTGTAGCAGATGTACAATGGGTTAACATCTGCTTATCAAGCAACGTCTTAGCACTTCAAGGTAACATAATGGGTATATCAACAAGTCGTTTTGAGTTAGCGTTTCTGCATATAGTAGCCTCTGCTGACTATGCTCCAGTGTTAAAAAGTGAGTGATCAAGTGGTATAGTTTTTACCAAGCACTTGTGTGGAATACACCAATCGTGAAGAGGTGTATCTTCTAATATGGAGAACTGTAAATGCTGCCGAAAATATTGACAATCATTTTCTGTCTAATTACAAGAGAAACTCCATTATTTAATCATTAAAGTTAAACAACTTTTTGGAATCGTCGAGACTACTAGTGTCGCTTTAATATTCCTCCGTGATGAATGTTGAGATACCTCCTTTCCATCATATTTCCATTGTGCTCCTTATGTAATTGCGCCCAAAGCAAAGTAATTTTATATTGAGTGGTGAGGTTCTAGGGCGCTTGACACTCTTCAGTAACCACAGTAAGGCTCTAACTTAGTAACTTTAGATCAAATTGAACATTTAAGAGTTTTACTCCAAACTGTTGGCTTTCGAAAGGAAATTAAACTTCTAGCGGTTGAAAAATGCTCTTAGTTCATGATATGCTTGACTTGGATTTCACTATTCCAACTCATACTTCGAAATGGGTAAATCAGACTGGAAAGACTTTTTGCAGCGTTGTTGGTCGGATAGAAATAATATCATACTGGAAGTCTGTTCAGTTTGCCTTTATCTTGTAATGGGTCAAAGAAAAGGTCTTGTTGATATATCAGATATATCAATTAGCAATCTGCTCTACAAAATTATTAGTGAGTCAACGTAATAAAAAAAGGCCAGATTAAAACACAACTTTGCTACAAAAATTCAATAAGCGCACTTAAACATACTTCTCTTATCGAGGAAATTTATATTTTTCATTATACGTCTTCAAATTCTTTAGAAATAAGTGTTGGGCACTAAAACTGCTCCCAACATTTATAGCCATTTGTCGCCGTAATTAATTATTCTTCTCAGATCTATCCTCTAGATTACTCGTCTGTAAAGGTTTTGATTTGAAAAAGTAATCACAAACTAAAGAAAAAAAATTTGAAAACTATTTGGGGCATGTGCGTAATAAACACTCATTCTATTGGCAGCATCATCGCCATCACCAATATCATGTTCATTGGCACTTGATTTGTAAGTTGCGCTTTCAGTGTTTCTTATTGACTGCTAGTATCTCTATCATGAGTATACTGATGAGGATAATGACGTTGGCGGTGTTAGTCAGTCGGTCTTTATGTGTGCTTCTTGTTAAACATAAGATGTGCCTTTCCTTCTCAACATTGAAAAGCGCAAAGTCTTCAATGTATTAAATATACACACACATGTTGGTAAAAATAAATTCTCGTCTGGTATTTACAATTGTTGCAACCACTTGAAACATCCCTCATTGATGAATAGCCTTTTTTGGTTATTTTCTAATCATTTGCCAGCTTGTAGCTGTGATACGTGTTGGCTTGCTTCTTTTACACTACGGCGGCAACATTTAATTAACATAACGCGTTACGTGTCTTTAACAAACATTATTTTATTCTTCTTTCGTCCCGATTTCGGTTTGAAGTTTTCTTAGAGTATTTCTAGGAAATTGAGATGAAATTCCGCAATGAGCTGATGTACTTTACACAAGAGGAGGCCTATATACATTGAATCACAAAAACTAGTACTACACTTGCTTCCAATCGTATTCAGTGCCTACTTTTCTACAAAAGCTATTGGGAAACGATTTAATGCTATCATTATCATACGAGAAGCATCTTATCGACTTAATAAAGGAAGGTAAAATCCATCAAGAAATCTTTCTCTAAGTTTATCACTGACATCCTTACAACAAGGAGAAATAAAAACATGGGAGCAGAGAGAATAACGGTATTGATGATTCCGTTCTCAAACCATTGCCACTAACTGAGCACAATCTGCAATGAATCCATAAACAAAAATTTGGAAATTCTTTTTCTACAGCTATGGGCAAAGAATCAGGCGCCTTATAAACTAAGTTTCTTCCAATTTCAATATGCGCTAATATAAACCCACTGAGAGCTGTTACAAATGCTCACTTAGTTATGCATTTAAAAAGTTAAGCCGTTATGACAGCACTATCTTCATATTCAATAGAAATGGAGCTGCTGTGAAAGTGATTTGATTATCATCAACACCTAGGTAATCAATGGGAACCATTAACTGAGGCATAGGCTAAAGCTGAGTTGTTGCACATAGGACAAGGATAATCCTGAAGCGATTGTGGAAAAGCCATTGCATCCGGAAGAATGACTGCTTGGAGCCCTATTGTCTGCAGGTGACATTGAGCCGTACTTTTTCAAATATGATTCTGAAAACAATTCGATTGCCGACTATTTTGTGCCCGAAAGTAAATATTAAGAACTGGACGGTAATGTAGCTTCAATAAGATGGTGGCACGTGTAACAGATCGACACCGATTACGGCACACGACAAGTTTCTAGGAAGAGTAATTTAAATTGGCCACCAGAGGATGCAAGATTCCAAATCAAAGACGTAACAAATCACCTTTAAACGAAGGAAGTTGTTAGTTTAAATGACATCGTATTTCGTGTACAATGGGAAGGTTTCATCGATTCCTTGCTTTATGTGTGTTTTATATAACTTTTCTTTTAAAACCTAAAACTGTAGGTTCTTTATGACGCCAGAGAAATGTGCTGAACATTAATTTTGTACAATAACTAAATCACTGAATATTAAAATGTAATTAAAAGTCTATTGTATTAACATATTACTTTACAAGACTGTCAATTTATTCAGATACCACCTCGTTTATTGACTTTGTACTATTGACTTGGACCATTTCTACTCTCATCACTTCATACACATAAATAATGTAATTTCAAAACTGCATGTTGGTTTCATTCCGGTAAATTTATTTTTTCTTCCAGATTTTCATTAATTATTACAACAACAAACCAATTAAAGGATAATTTTAAGGTAAGCAACACAAATGAACAAATATTTGATATTTAAAACTCTACCATTATTATCATTATCATTTAATGCCAAATTTGTTTATTTATTTTGCCCATTAAACACCCCCGTGTGGTGGCGGGCGTAGATGGAGGGATGAGAATACTACCACAGTGAACACCATATTTGTCGTAAAAGGCGACTAAGGGTGCTGCTACCAGTCAGGAACTGCTTGGGGTTCAACTGGCAGCAGTCTGGTCTTGGCTTGGCTGCGAATCCTGACCAGAGGTCTTATTCTGGAACCATGGGTGCTGGGGGCCCCAGGGACTTGTCCATGCCCAGCAATGGTGAGGTACCTTCGGGGTACACGTGGTGGCTGTGGTTTACACCCAAATCGTGGGGAGTGCGCGAGTACGGTGTGGCAGTACATTCTTAACGCAATTGAAGGAGTTTCATGTCCAGGCAGCATGACTTCGAATTGGTACCTACTTTCTGGCTATAGCCAGTGTTTATAGCATGAAAGTAGGGGCGCTGGTCTACGCCCTATATACACCATTGTGTCTTCTGACGCACATGGGATATGCTATAAAGGGGGTGCTCATGTAAATTGGAATTCCTTGCCCAACAAAAGTTTGTTAAAAATAAAAAATATTCACAAATGAAATAATATTCGAAATTGTTTTATGATTTTAATTTATAATTTTAACCTTAACTGTGGTCATAAATTATTCGGTAGACTTGGTGGTAAATTACCGAGACTTTGAATTGGAAATTAACGCAAATAAACATTTAATCGATAGAACAGACAAATGAAACTCGGCATTGGCAAGTTAAAGCCGTATTTCAGTCGATAAAATTATAATTCACTTACTCTAATGTATTTAATTTTATTATATTAAGGATTTCCTTTTTTTTTTCTTAAACATTGTGTAACATTTGGGGCGCCTACCCACACTTCCCAAAAATGTACGCATTTCGAGATGCCTACTCTTTTATTAAACCTTTCTTACATAACTTTGGCTGTTAATTTATATCCTATGAATTGCTCCCATATGACAAAATTTTATTTTGGTTTTACTTTGGTAACAATTGGCCTGAAGGATACAAAAGTTCTCTAGCGGTCAAATTAGGCAAATAAAAAGAGATCGATTTTATTTATCATGGCAAAAAAAAAATAAGTTTTTCTAATTTGTCGGCCCTGTGTGCACTTCATTTCGTTTAAATTTAGCAACGCTTTCTAATCCAATCACTGTTGATTTAGAATTTCGGTACCTTGCTTTGTGTACAATCTCCTATAAGTCCCTGGTATATTGGATAATTGCTCTTTACCTCTTTTGCATCAAAATCCATGTAGACCGCCACGAATCATTCATTTGAATGCGCTCTACTATTAAATCCACAAGCACAAAAGGCAACTAAGAGAGAAAACAGCATAACAAAGTAGTTGCAGCATCAATGAATATCGAGCACACTTCTTACTTTACAAATAATTTGTTTCCAATTTTTTGGTTGGACTTTGTAGTACCAGTGGTTATATCTTTGAAAACACAATTCTCAGGAAAACCTTGTCATTCTGGTGCGTATTTAAAAGCCATTGTTTACATATGTCGAATACTTTTTTGGAAATCCTGTATAATATTTATAATAATCGTTACAATAACAATAAAAAAGACTGTGTGTAATGCAAATAGCAATTGCTTGTTCAAACGAACTTATAAGCGAACAGCAAGCAGCAGTAGCTGCACCAGCATCAGTAGCTGCACCAGCATCAGCAATTATTTAATAATGCCTCTGTCTATTTGCAATTGTAATGTGGATTAAAACGTATTTGCAAGAATCCATACGGTTTACAAAAGACGGCCAAAACTAATCTGTAAACGAAGCTATTCAAATGCCCAAATACTCATACTAATGCATTTCCTTTTTAAACCATGTTTAAGGATGCTCAAGAGGATGTTAAGACATGAAGCTTTTAGTGAAGGCTATACTTTGTGAAGCAGCGTGTGCTTGTAGAGAATTGTTGTTTTGACAAAGTGAAATTAGTTTTAGCTTTTATTGTTGTTTTTTTAGCATGTTGTAAATGCTTATTTTGAAAGACTGCTGATTATAGGGTGAAACAGAAAGTGATTTTCTGGAAATGAAAATTGTAATAAACAATTTTGTATTCAAAATTGATGATTATTATTTCAAAAGTTGATGAAACAGATCGTAATGATTGACAACTTTTGTTTCACATCCATTTTTATTATTTATCTTGAACTTTTTCGTTATGATATGGTCTATTCTATTACAGTCTACGATATTCTATCGTATTCTGCTTTCTTTAAGTTTATCTCAGAAGATGTAAACCGTTTATGAATCCCCTGATGTATTTGAGATTGCTGGGTTCTAAGCAAATAAAAAGACATCGTCACCACTACTTTTTGTGAAGTTTAGCTGCTCTTCTACGAGGATTATTCATTATTTGCGTACATGTTCTTAAACTTATAGGAGCGTTAGTATCACTTTGTAGTTACTTACCATCATATACACACATTTTCTATAAATTTCAGTTATTTAGTTAGTCTCTGATATTATCATACCTCTCAGACTACTTGCATAAGTGTATGGTACTGGCATTTAAATTAACACGCCCAGCGGGATTTAGCACCCCTACAGATTTTCCATCTCGAATACATGAAAGAAACCAGCAACTAGGAAGTGCTACTCGACTAGCGCGACACTATTTTAGGTGTTAAAGCTTTAAATATACGATACGTAATTGGTAATTAAAACTCTTCTCACATCACTTAAGGTGTGTGCTAATTTTTATACAAGAGTGGCGAGACCTACAGTTTAAAGTCGAGTCCGGATGATAGATTTTTGAAAAGCATTTCACGGTAATTTTATTTGCTCTCAAAACTTTTGCCAGGCATCTGCTGAGAGGAAGTCACCAAAGTGGTTCGATATGTCTAACCTGGGATTTGAACAGTGGCCTCACCACTTAAAAGCCACGACCTCTTACTTGACTATGGCGAGAACTCCAATTTAGATTAGCAGATCAAATGTGCCATGAATTCGATGTCTTCTTTTTGGATCAGATGAGATAAGAATACTATTATAAATCTAATGAACCTAGACAACTGGGCTGTCTTTCCAACTTCATTGATTTGATTCTTTAATAATGCAAACGTAGAAATGATAAAAATGATTTTATAACCCTTAGTTGTGTAATCCTTTAAATCTGAAACAGTATCTTCCTGTGTAAACAGTGTATATTGAAGTATAATCACTACAATAATAACCACAATAATTTCCCTCCCCCAAATAAATTAAATAAAAAATTGTTATCCTTTGATAGCCACGTGACTAATCTTTTAAGATATCGATTGTGTTGCCTATTGCGAAACAAGTTATTAAGAAAGTCAGTGTTATGATTCATAAGCATATGATAAAAGATAAACCAAAGATTGAATTTGAATTCAATACTATTAGAATTTTCAATTGAATTCAATTTATAATGAGACTTTGCCACATACACGCACACATCCCAAACAGATGGCTGGGTGTATAACGCATGCCATGGTTATGATTGTACATTTACATGGTTTATCTTGAATTGTAGCCAACATTAACGTTATGGGTTTGATTAAATTAATTAAAAAATTCATTAAATAGATTACAACAATAACAACTAAAAATATGTACTACGTGTTTAAGTAATTTACGCACTTACAAATGCGTTTAAGGAGATACAATGTGTGGGTTTCCCTTTTGAAATCCTCTGTAATGCATAAATCAACACCGAAAATAGGGACAATAAAAGTGGTTTGACATAAAAAAATGTTTCTGTCAAAGGTAAATTGTGTATAATTAAACTGCTAGTGTATCGTTTATTCTACGTTGTGGCTCAAACCTTCCATTTATCCACCGGTTTTTATTTCAATTGTCCGTTAAGCGTATGTAATTTATTACCAACAGGTTACAACAATCTTATCCCAATGATTGATTTCTGTAACTTCAATAAAAAAAAAGGAAGAACAAAACAATAAAACAGTCTGACAGACACACAATGCTTTCAGGAATGAGAAAAAGAGAAAATCATTTAAAAATAATTTAAAATTCAAAAACGCCCAAGACTTTGAAAGGGGGGGGCATAAAGAGATTTTTTGTGAGGAGAAATGGGACTGAAACATATTTCAACATTAACACCTTAAGGCATAAAAATTTTCAAAATTTTATTTTAATTAAACACACCGTCGCACTTCAGTGAATTTCAATATTTCAACTCTCAACCTTGTTGTGTTCATATTTACCTTTTAATCTGTTGAACTTCAAAGTTTTCAAGTAGGGTGATACTCTAAAAGTAAATGCAGTTTATAAGACGTTACGTTCGACGTACAGTTAGTTCGAACACGGAAATAATTATTTTAAAGCTTCTATAAACAAATTTTCAATAATTTTTTAATGAGTTTTTAAGCACATAAAGTTCCGAATTGCTTTGTTCTTTCTTCATTGTTGAAATCCCATGAATTTGCAAGTTCTTCTAATTATTTTAATGTAAATTTGTCTTAGTAATGTGACACTACTGAGCTCTTCCCAAATTTTATGGTTGTTCCAATAATGCGAAATAGTCTGACAAACATCACAGTGGTGCCAATTCGGCTCCTAGCACCAGGCATGTATTCAAGTGATTCCTGGTTTTCCCTGGGATTCATTATAGCCACACAGGTTCCAATAACAAGCTCCAATTATTCAATAGTGCCTTTGTATTCAATAGTGGTAAAGAGGAAAACGCTGTTCATATAGTACTATACCCAATAATAACACTTTTCAACATGGGAAGTTGCGCTAAGAAATGACAGTCAACGTATTAGCTGAACATCTTGTTGATGTGATCGTAATTTAGTGATCTCGAAATGGAGATAACGTGTATCTACCCTTCTGAAAACTATGATGAGATCACCATTATTGATATCAACTTTTTCTGCCCTTAATGAGGCTAAGGAAATATAGTGAGATTTTAGGATCGTGCAGAGACAAGTCTGCCTTATATATTGTGAGCATATGTAACAATCTAACCCACAGCGACTGCAAGCGACTAGGTCGATAATACCACAAATGCGATAGTGTAGTAGGTTAGGTTAGAGAACAAGTACAGTACCCGGAGATCGAAATGACCCACTGTATTACGTCCTAGCTTCTCACACCACTCGTGTTGTGTATTTGCTGGCTTAGAATTATATCCGAGACTAAATGTAGAAAAAATGTTAAGACTATCAGTTTCTTCAACAGGATCCAGTATTAATATTCCTACAAAACTACTCACATGATATAATTCGTACTCTTTTATGCTGTCAGGTTTTCATATTTTTAGCATCTTTACAAATATTCCAATACATTTGCATCATTTCACTTTATTAAAAAATTTAGGTCCTCAATAAATGTAGGTCCATAATGGGTTATTGTGTAAATCACAATAAAATACATGATACAGTTGTTGTGACTATAACCTGTCAGTGGTGTTCGTATGTACTTATTGTCTTTACATTACATTATTTCTGCTCTTCTTCTCCTATTTGCTTCTTATAGACCTTTTTTGGTTTTATGGTGATGGACTGCGTACCATAAACATGAGTAAAAACATGTAAACGGCGCATCAGTATTTAAAGTTGACGAGGCAAGTTCATAATAAAATGTAAATACACTCTGCAAACAATCTGTTGCAAGCAGTATACTTTCTTCAAATAACTCAAATGCAAACCACGATCACTTTGCAAAAAAGAAGTGTAACTTATGCAGCAATAAATCATGGTCTGTGACGCATAACGATTTAAACAGAAGCCCATGTGCGTTGTGTGTATGTGTCAGTAAATTGTGGTTTTCATGGCAAAACAGACAAGGGCGAATAAAGTCTAAGCTGCTGTTGATAGTCTGCTCTCAATCTGGCACTGGTGCAATGGTTCAACAACTTATAAGAGCCTGCGGCTATAAACGAGGCGTTGTGCAAATTGATTTTCCTACTTAAGTTTATCCCTTAAGAGTTCGTTCTTTGCACTCTATTCCTTCTGAGTTTTTTTTTTTTTGTGTAGCTCTTTCCAGGCAATAATTTCTTTTTATGGCATCGTCATCAGCATCAGTGCCAGCGTCAACATCTTGCGGTTCAATTTCTTTTTGAAGGCAATAAAAACAAGTGCAGTGACTTAAGACTTTTTCTTTTTTTTTAATTATTTGTTGACATGTTTAACCAAATATTTTGAAATCGTTTTACCAAAGTATCATGAACTAATAAATTTATTTTCATTCTGAAGTATTACGAAATCACATTCACTACAAGCGGGTTGAGGTAGAAGAAAGCCCTCTTTGAACGAAGAAATTAATTGGTTGTGGTAACTCTTATTCTTCTTTTTCATATTCTTTTAAATATTGTGGCTCCGTTTTTGCAAAATAAATGTAATTTGGTAGACAAAAGACAGATTTTAACTGGCGGTAGGAGGACACAGGTTCTTCAATAGATGAGTAAATTATGCTTGCTCCTATAAGGGTGTTCAATGTACAATTCGAAAATAATCATCACTTTCAAGAATTCGGCTACACTCGTCATCTATCTCTCTAAGGTCGAACTGAGGTGGGCAGAATGGCAGTTATTTAGAATTCATCCATCCACCTCATCCAAAGCAAGATCTTGGCTGATATCTATAACCTTAGATCGCAAAAAGTTACACACGTAATTTGGTTTAAAAGAAGTCTGCAGAGAAAGTGTAACTTTAAACACCATGTAACAAAACGTTTCTTAAAGTTAAAAAAACATGGAGGACAAATGATTTCATACGTGCTGGGTGGTGGAAGGGAGATTGCTTAGATGGGTTGGGAAACAATTCAAATGTCAATGTATTGTTAGAAAAGTGTACTGAAGCTTACATTACACTACCTTCAAACCAAAACCCTCCAACAATTTGTAGTATGCATATGTCTTTGGAGTCTAAAACAAATGATTGACACCTTAAGTCTCTTTACCTCTAGCATTTGTGCGTAAATTTTATTTACACATCAAAAAGTTTCCTGTTTTCGGCGAAAGGAAAATATGGAAACCATAGAGGAATAGAAGTAAAGAGCAGAAGAAATGGGAGAAACTAGTCATATAAACAGGGATAAGGAAAATGGAATAAGAACAAAACAACGATTAAAAAGGGGATAAAAGTGCGAAAGCAAAATAACCAAAAAAATGTCAGAATCAAGCAAAAGGTCCTTCATTCACCCACCCATTGGATAGTTAGATTGGATGGATGAGTGGGTTGCATGTATTAATTTTAAATGTGCTTTGAGTAGACGTTTCGCATAATGTTTTGCATTTGTTTCCACTTGTTTTAATTTTAATTTATAAAAAAGTTAAGTGATTACCACAAAATCTCCCTCTGCCATTATAACACAAGGAATACATATTATCTCCATTTCTTTCACCATCTCTATATCCTTCCTTAACACATACTTTTCGGATTATATTGTTATTAACTTCGACTCAAGAAAAACGCTCCTCCATTATTTTCTTCGTTGTGACTCCTAGAATCTATAGAAGCAGTAGCCGGAGTTGCAATTTTGTACATGAGTTTTAGAATATTAACAAAGCCATTTTTTCTTATTGTTCTTGTTGTGTAACTCCACGTTGTGCTGAGTTGGTGTTTCTTCTAAGGCCCTTCGTATAATTTGTTAAGAACATGAGCACAAGTCCGTTCATTCTTTCCTGCTTTTGTTTTTTATACTTTCCGTATTCTTGAAACTTCTCCAAGAAAGCAACAGCAACATCAACAACAACAACATTTACAAACAAGTTGTAGTTGTATTAGGAACTGTTATCCGGTTTGTAATAAGTCCCTCTTTATTAGGTTGTACTTCTATACTATTGTCGTCGATACTAATTATTTGAAGTTCTTCGAACAAAGGACTTAACTAAATCATGCCTGGTTTTTTGGGGGTTAAAAGGGAAACTATTTATAATCGTTCGTTTTATAGCCAATCCACTCTCATTTTATCACTGTTTCTCAAGAAGTTGAAGTTCTCCAGAGGGTTGCTTTATGAGTTCACTAGAAACCCTGAAAAGTAATCAATCCCCTCGAATCTGCTTGCTTAGGAGCGAAATACGAAAAAAACTCCATTTTTCGTTGTTCAAAACTAGGTGTGGGTCATTTTGTTTTTAAGTATTTTATTATTTATGCATATGCAATATAATATATGCAAATAAAACAACAAAAACAAATTGTATTGAAATCATATACTTAAAACAAAAACAGCATGATATATGAAGTAAAACATGCGAGGCCAAACTTTTAAGTCAGTGGAAGAGTGAATTCATTCCTCATTACTTCAATGCTCTCTCTTACTTTACCTCCTAGTAATTTTGATTAAAAGAATCTCAACTGGGAGATATTCAAATATCTCCCTTGGTATTAAATGTCGTTAAACTTTGTCCAACACAAACAGTGTTTCCAAGGCAGTCTAACAACTAAGACGAATTTTTATTTGCTTTTACTATCTCAAAACCGCCAGGAAAGTTTCTTTTTGTAAAATTTCCTGTTCCTACTGCGGCGATAATGTTACCAATATTGGAACGCCATAAGTTTGCTGCCTTGAAGGAAGAGGTCCTAGTTAGGCCAGCATTTAGACCAATTTATTCCATTTGGAAATCAGGCTTTCTTCAATATAAATTAATCTGATTCCAAATTAAATATTGCTATTGCAGAAATTTTTATATTAGAGCATTTGATCAAGGATGTGAGAAAGTGAGTGCCTCTCTGTGAATTTGGATACAAGTTATAATAGTTAGATTTGAATGGTCCAAAATTTCCCTGAGAAATTTAAGGAATGAGTTTAATACAGACTTAATTGCAGGCTGTCCGAGTAAATGAAACAATTTTAATGGAAAATCTCGCCTCCTGCCTATGTTCTATATAAGATTTATTAACAGAACTTTTAATGAATATAACATAGACAATCCCAAGTGTACAATTGGAATCCTGCGAATTTATAGACCAGAAGTCCCTTGCTGCAATTCTAAAATCGAATATTTTATTCGATTAGGAACCATATAATCGAACCGCCACAGTCCATGTTAAGTCAGGATTTGACTCTATTGAGTCTTACTATCTGCAGACAGCCAATTCAGTATAACAAATAATGCCTTAGTTGGAATGAAACAGAGCGTTCAGGTGTAAGTGAAAATGAATTGAGGTGTTGCTTTACTGATACTTGTTTGTCCTGCCAACAGAGGCATGTATTTGTAGTTTAGAAAGAATGTTCCTTTTGCTTAGGGAACATAAATATCAAAAAATTTTGATAATCTCATCTTGTATAGTTATCTAATAGTGATCGATATCGATAGTTCCTATGAATCATTAACTTGGATAAGAATTTCATTCCACCTTATAAATGTAATCTTACATCTATTACATCTACTTTCACAGGTTGTTGAGTAGTGCAGAGGTACGCAAATAAATTTTGTGGCAAGTGTGTTATTCTATTAGCGAGAAGATTGTGGGTTCGATATCAAAGATTCTGGTCTATTACACTAATCCAAGCATATACCTTTACTTTATTTTGTAATTCTAGTAAGTAAATAAATATTTAAGCCTGGTTTTCTGTATCTTCTTAGCTAAGCTTTTAGCTTAGCCATAGCTTTTAGAAGAAGGAACAACTTGGGAGTAAAAAAAAAATCAAAGAATTCGCTGTCTATACATGTTTAAACATTCGTGTGTATACTTTTGTGTTGTTGTTGGAAATGGGATGCAAAATAGAAAAATCGTTTTCGTAGGTTTCCTTTTAAAAGTTTTCTGAGTTCTTCTTTTGTAACAGTTTTTTTATTTTTTTCTCAATGATTTTACTGTGCTAGGGAAGTAGCTTAGGGACTAGTACACGAGCCTAACAATGGCGACGAGCATTACGATAACTTGTTTGTAGTTTTGCTTTTCTTTTTATTTTATAGTCCTTTCTCACACTACAATCATCCATTTCAGCTTCTTTCTGTTTTCTACTGCTTTATTTTTCTTTTTTTTATAAATTTTCATCCCATTTAACGAATATCATCATTCCTTTTGATACAAAATGCTTCTTTTCCAACGT
>CM025790.1:64956278-65056365 GCA_014635995.1 Sarcophaga peregrina | reverse complement strand
AGCAAAATTGTTGCATATGGGGCATAGAAACCACGCCCGCATACATTGAAAAGCCGAAGCACCCAAAACGAATCACTATTTGGTGATAAATGCATTCCATTGATGATATAAGTTTTCCCCTATTAAAGCTTTCGATGTCGCCACTCAAATCAATAAAATGCCATTCTCTGCTGCCTAAAGAGAAATACAAACAAACACAAGCTATTAAAATAATCAGTTTCTGCTTGAAATTTTTCCTAGAAAAGGTCAAGCTTATGAGTTCAATAACTTAAAAACACAATTTTCTAGCGTCTTAGAAATCGTGTAAATACTCTATTGGCCTTATTCGTTGAATAATATGTTTCAGATTACAACACTCTTCACTGTTGTAGAGTAATGTATGCCTGTATGTCTGCCTTTTGAATAAGTTGCACTAAGTGATGTGTTGTTTATGTTTCTTTAAGCTTATTTACCTATTTTCTGTAAGACTCCCATTATGGTAATCTTTGACAGTTTTGCTAATTTCCACTGTGCCAATACAACTACCCATCAAACTCCTCCACCAGTACCACAATCACTTTTATCTTCTAACAATAACTCAAACAGATACATGCTCTTTTGTTAACTTGAAATATTGCCAAAGTTTTCTATTTTTTTTTTCTTTTTGTTGTTGCTGCTAGTAATTTTGCAAGAAATTTTGATTTTATTTTACTCTTAGCGCTTCAGCCTTTTATTAAATGAGAAAAAGTTTTTCTGCATGACAAAGTAAGGCTGCAATAATAATATCGAAAGGAGCAAAAGCGTTTAACAAGTAAAGAACGAATTGATATTGAAAAACTCTTAAGAACTTTTGCTAGAAGAAAACGAAAATTTAATGACTGTTATAGTCTATAATGGTGCGCTAGATGGGTATGTAGGGCTCTAGAAACTCCCAAGATATTGCCAATAGTAGCATTAAAAGTTCCGGACTTCTTTTATTTGCTGTTTATTTTCGCAAACTAATTAACTTTCATTGCACGTAGTACATACCCAAAAGGCAAATAATGACAGAGCAAACATACGAGCAAACATGTTGCACTTAATTATGCAATTAAAAAGTTATGCCATTATGACAGCACTATCTTCATATTCCATTGAAATGGAATAGATCGACACCGATCTGTTGCATGACAAGTTTGTAGGAAAAGTAATTTAAATTGGCCACCAGAGGCAAGATTCAAAATCAAAAACGTAAAAAATCATCTTTAAACGAAGGAAGTTGTTAGTTTAAATAACATCGTATTTCGTATACTATGGGAAGGTTTCATCGATCCCTTGCTTTATATAACTTTTCTTTTAAAATCTAAAACTGAATACCTCTTTATGAAGCCAAAGAAATGTGCTAAGCATTAATTTTATACAATGACTGAATCACTGAATATTAAAATGTAATTAAAAGTCTATTGTATCTTGTTTAACTAACATATTAATTTATAAGACTGTCAATTTATTCAGATACCACCTGGTATTATTGATTTTGTACCATTGACTTGGACCATTTCTACACTCTTCCTCCATATACTACCCCATAAATAATAAAATTCTAAAACTGCATATTAAGTTAATTCCGGTAAATTTATTTTTTCTTGCAGATTTTCATTAATTATTACAACAACAAACTAATTAAAGGATAATTTTAAGGTAAGCAACTCAAATGAACGCAATTTTAATTGCAACACTTCTCTGTCAGCAATATTTGATATTTAAAACTCTTCCATTACTTAGAGTTTAATGGCAAATTTGTTTATTTGTTTTGCCCATTAAACCAGCAAAAGTTTATTAAAAATAGAAAATATTTACAAATGAAATAATATTCAAAATTGTTTTTTTTTTTCCTATGAAGTCATTTATAATTTTAACCTCAAGTTTGTGTATAAAATGTACGCATTTTGAGATGCCTACTCTTTTATTAATCCTTTCTTACATAACTTTATATCCTAGGAATTGCTCCCGTATGACAATTGATCTGAAAGACACAAGAGTTCTCCAACGTTCAAATTGGACAAATAAAAAGAGAACGATCGTTTTCTGTCATGGCAAAACAAAAGAAGTTTTACTAATATGTTGGCCCTGTGTACACTTCATTTAGTTTACTTTTGGCAAAGTTTTCTAATCCAATCACAGTTGATTTAGAATTTCGGTACTTTGTTTTGTGTAGGACCTGATATCAGTTCCTGGTATACTGCTCTTTACATCTTTTGTATCAAAATCCCTATACGGATTATTCATTTGAATGCGCTCTACTATTAAATCCACTGGGACAAAAGGCAACTGATAGAGAAAAAAACATAACAAAGTAGCTGCAGCATCATTGTATATCGGACACACTTTTAACTTCACAAATAATTGAAATCCAAACTTTTGACTAAGTTTAGTACCAGTGGTTATATCTTTGAAAACACAATTCTCAGAAAAGCCTGGACATCCTGGTATGTATTTAAAAGGCATTGTTTATTTATGTCGAATACCTTTTTGGAAACGGTGTACAAATAATGTGTAATATAATTGAAAGTAACCAGATTTCACATACAAAATCAAATAATAACGATAATATTTATAATAATCGTTACAATAACAATAACAATAAAAATACTATGTATACTGCAAATAACAATTGCCTGTTCAAATGAACTTATATGCGAATAGCAAGTAGCAGTAGCAGCACCAACATCAGCAGCTATTCAATAATGCCTCCGTCTATTTGAAATTGTAATGAGGATTTAAACGTATTTTCAAGAATCCATACGGTTTACAAAAGATGGTCTAAACTAATCTGCAAGCGGAGCTATTTAAATACTCGTAATAACACAATTACGGTTTAAAGAATGTTAAGGATGCTGAAGAGGATGTTAAGACATGAAGCTCTTAGTGAAGGCTATACTTTGTGAAGCATGCGTATGCTTGTAGAGAATTGTTGTTTTGTCAAAGTGAAGTTAGTTTTAGCGTTTATTGTTGTTTTTTTAGTTACAACATGCTAATTATTATTATTTTATTATCTTATTTTGAAGCACTGCTGATTATAGGATGAAGCAGAAAGTGATTTTCTGGAAATGAAAGTTGTAATCAAGTGCTGGCATTAAAATTGACACATCCAGTGGGATTTAGGACCGCTACAGATTTTCCATCTCGAATACATGAAAGAAACAAGCAACTAGGCAGTGCTACTCGACTTGTGCGACACCAATGTAGGTGTTAAAGCTTTAAATACGTAATTGGTGATGAAAACTTTTCTCACATCACTTGTGTGCTAATTTTTATGCAAGATTGGCAGGACCTTAGATTTTTGAGAAGCATTTCATGCTAGTTTTATTTACTCCTACAGCTTTTGCTATTTTTTGGTTCGATATGTCTAACCTGGGATTTGAACAGTGGCCTCACCGCTTACAACCCTAGACCACCTACTAGGCTATGCCGAGGACTCCAAGTTTAGCATATCAAATGTACCATGGACATCAATTTGAAGTTCGTTTTTTGGATCAGATGAGATAAGAACACTACTATAAACCTGATGAACATAGACAGTCGGGCTGTCTTTCCAACTCCGGTAACTTCATCCTTGTAGAACGCTAACGTAGAAATGATAAAAAAAATATTTTATAACCCTTAGTTGTGTAACCCTTTAAATCTCAAATAGCATCTCCCTGTGTAAACAGCGTAATATTCTGTATTATATTGAAGTCGAATTACTACAATAATAATCATAATAATTCCCTTCCCCCCAAATAAATTAAATAGAAAATTGTTATCCTTTGATTGCCACATGACTAATCTTTTAAGATATCGATTGTGTGGCATATTGCAAAACAAGATCTCAAGAAAGTCATTGTTGTGAAGCATAAGCATATGATAAAAGACGAACCAAACATTGAATTCAAATTCAAAACTTTTAGGATTTACAATAGAATATCATAGAAATCAATTTATAATGAGATTTTGCCACATACACGCTCACATCCTGAACATATGGCTGACTGTATAACTCATGCAATGGTTATGATTGTACATTTACATGGCTTATCTTGAATTGTAGCCAACATTAACGTTATGGGTTTGATTAAATTAATTAATAAATTCATCAAATAGATTACAACAATAACAACTTAAAACATGTACTACGTATTGAAGTAATTTATTCACTTACAAATGCGATTAAGGAGATACAGGGTATGGGTTTCCCTTTTGAAATCCTCTGTAATGCATTAATTAACACAGAAATTATGACATAAAAAATGTTTGAGTCAAAGGTAAATTATGTATAATTATACTGTTGGTGTAGCGTTATTCTACATTATGGCTCAAACCTCCACCGCTTCTTTTTATTATTTACGCCCAATTTCAATTGCCCGTTAAGCGTGTATAATTTATGACCAGCAGGTGACAATAATTTTTCGCCAATGTTTGATTTCTTAACTTAAATAAAAAAAACCGAAGAAATGAAGCAATAAAACAGACCGACAGATAGACAGTGGATTCAGGAATGAGAAAAAATAATTTAAAATTCAAAAAAGACTTTGAAAAGGGGACATAAGAATATTTTTTGTGAGCAGAAAAGTGATTGAAAAAGAACATCGTCACACTTCAGTGAGTTTCAATATTTCAACTCTCAACCTTGTTGTGTACATATTTACCTTTTAATCTGTTGAACATCCAAGTTTTCAAGTGGGGTGATACTCTAAAAGTAAATACAATTTATAAGACGTAACGTTCGATGTACAGTTAGTTTGAACACGAAAATAATTATTTTAAAGCTTCTATAAACAAATCTCATTCTTTAATATTGATATCCCCTAAATTTGCAAGGTTTTCTTATTATTTTAATGAAAATTTGTCTTAGTAATGTGACACTACTGAACTCCTCCCGAATTTTATGGCTGTTCCAATAATTCCAAACAGTCTGACAAACTTCAAAGTAGTGCCAATTCGCTGCCTAGCACTTGGGATGCCTGACAGGTTCCAATCACAATATTCAGTTATTCAATTGTGGTTTTGTATTCAATAGTGCTAAAATGGTTTCCATATAACACTAATCCAATAAGAGCACTTTTCAACATTAAAGTTGCCTGATCATCGTGTTGACGTGATCGTAAGTTAGTGGTCTCGAAATGGAGACAACGTGTCACTACCACTCTGGGGACTAGAATGAGAGCGCCATTATTGGCATCAACTTTTCCTGCCTTTTATGAGGCTAAGGAAATGCATTGGGATTTTAGAATCCAGCAAAGATATTGTTAGAGGGTAGGGTTAGTAGGGTATATTGTGAATGTGGACTATGTTGGGGATGTTTGTGTTGTCAGGGTTGGGGTTGTGAGAATTTGTTCACTCGTGTGAACATCCTCCCGGGCCGGCAACCTGTGAATAAAATGACAATTATTGTTATGTGTTCAAAAACAAGAGGTATGGGTAGTAAATTTTCACTCGGGATGTCGGCGTCTTTCCATGGGTTCAAACATCAATTTTGACCTCTAAATGGGCCATAACTCTCTGTCGGGTGGAACCTGAAAAGAGTCTTTGGGTGAGTAATTGTAATTGAGAATGTTCCGGGTAAAAATTTGGGTAGGTGCTTGGGTGATTAGTGGGTGATTATTAAGGGAATAAGGGTGAGTAAATTTGATCTTTTCAGACCATCACATTCCGCATTCGCATCAAGTTTTCTATTCGGTTGGGTTAACAATCTATTGACTTTTACATCAATGGATTTATTTCTTCGAATAAATGATGCATGGTCACAAATTCGGTAGATATATGACAATAGGGTAGGGGTAGGGTAAGTGAAATTCATAGATGGTTTGGGGTATACAATTTTAGCTTCAACTTCAGTTTTGGTGGGTAAATGTGTTGTTGGCCACTTAGTAAAATCTTCCTTTAACCAGGTTGATTCATTCCATAAATCGTCATCCTTTGGTCTGTCTGATTTGAAACTACGGCTGGCAACATCGGCTGGGTTGTCGTAGGAGTCCACGGTTTTCCAGTTCCTGGTTCTAACCACATCAGAAATTGGGTGATGGGTTAGCCTTCGCTGGGTAATCAAATTGGGTGCCATTCTTGCCAACAACCCTGCACCACAAAGTTCTTCTTTCGGTAACGAAATGACTTCGTTAGGTGCTAATCTCTGCTTAGAGTTTATGGGTGTAACTCCTGTAATCGCAGAGTAAGCCTTTTCAGAAGCATCTGAAAAGTCATGAAACTCAATTCTCGCTGAAGGTGAAAAGTGTATCCATCTACGAATCCGAATATTGTCCGTAAAAAATTGTGCCATTTAATAAGGGTGAGTGGGTTAGACATTCATCACAAGCTATATTATCGTGCCAAATTTTCTGCATCAGTATTTTGGCGGATATGATAATAGATGTTGGGTAGATATTAATATTTGTGGGTGAGTAGGGGGTGTGTTATGAGGGTGGAATATGTAGGGTTATTTGAAGAAAGTCGACTAGTGTGTGGGTAAGACTACGAACTTGGCCATGGGCAGAGTCAACGTTTCGGTTGATGTTCGTAGCTCAACTACTCGTAAGTTGTCCAACGGAACCAGGGTGAGTCTTGGTTACTCGTCCGAGTAACCATTCTTTGGGTAGTGTTTATCCTTAATGTTTTTTAAGGAACTAATTAAATTAAACAATTTATAATTTAATTATGTTATTGGACATTAACAAAAGTTATCGCGAAAGACCAAACTGAACGGAGTTAAAAGAACTGATCGGTTATGATGTTATAATTCAACTACTTTATTATTTTAATATTTACTTAACTCTAACCTATTCTATTTACTTAATCCTAACTGTATTATTCTATTCAGCAAGTTTACTTATTTTGTTTACTTATGTTTAGCGACCTTGTAATTCATGTGGTCATGAACCTTAACGTTACTTTTACTTAATATTAGGGCGCTACTTGTTAATATGAAATTTATTAATTCATGTTATTTTATATTATTATTAGGTTAGATAAATATTAATTAATATTATTAGTGTTGTGAAATCAAGGTTGGTGAGTTATGGCGTAACATTCCGGCCCCATTGAAGCTTCTTCAATCATTTGGGAGTGGAGCCAGTTTATGAATTGGGCGCTTATAAACGCCGTTGCGCGTGGCGACCTCCGCCACTCTGACCTTGCCGTCTTCTCCTTCTATTACTTTGACGACTCTCCCGGTCAGCCAATGTTGAGGCGGGCAATTGTCCTCGTGGATGATCACGACTTGACCTAGTTTCAGGTTGGGCGATTCGTTGGACCACTTGGTTTTGGCTTGTAGACCCAGGATGTAGTCTCGAGACCAAGCCTGCCAGAACGTCTGCTTGAGTCCGCAAAGTAGTCGCCAGCGCTTCCATAATTTGGGCTCTTTCATTCTCCCGTCGCCTACGAATTCTTGCGGCAGCGAACGCAGACCCTCTCCTATCAACAGATGAGCTGGAGTTAGCGCCTCTCCGTCGTTGGGGTCTGGTGACAGCGGTGCAATCGGCCAACTGTTGAGCACCGCCTCTGTTTCTTCGAGCATCGTCTCGATTTCCTCTTGCGTCAGCGATGCGTTGCCTACTGCGCGCAGAAACAGGAACTTCGCCTGCTTGACGGCTGCTTCCCACAGTCCTCCGAAGTGCGGCGCCCGAGGTAGTATGAAGGTGAACTTCACCCCGGACGACGCTGCGTAAGATTCGAGGGCTGGTCGACTCCTGTCGGCTCCTACGAAGTTCGGCGCGTTGTCGCATAGCACCTCTTGCGGAAGTCCTCTTCTGGCAGCGAACCTCGAGAGAGTCGGAAGAGAGGATTTAGTGGATAAATCAGACACTAACGCTAAATGTGCCGCCTTAGATTTGGAACACACGAAGGCATTTTGCTTCGGTAATAAAAGTGGGAATTTTGCATCGTTCAGCAAATTTGCACTAAACAACCTCCCACCTACCCTTAAAAGTGAAAATGTTCTCTCCTTTTCAGTGAATGTATGAATAAATGACGTAAGTACGTCCGACGGTAAGATCAGAGATTTTTGTAATTTAGAAATCTCCTCAGAAAAACTAGATTTCTGGATACCCAAAGAGATAAATTGTCCCTTGGTAGTTATAAATGAAGATCCTAATAATTTAGGAGAAGACTTAAAAAGTAAAGAAACCCCAAATCTTCCCGGCGCAAGACGTTGTACTATAGTCTTGGGCTCGTTCTCGGATTCTTTATGCTCCTCGTCTTCGATCGAAGTATTTATATGAAATACTTTAGTGTTACAAAAGTCCTTTGAATAATTGTATCTTCCAGTAACAATCCAACCAAGAGAAGTTTTTTGAAGAACTGGAAGACTCGGGCGTAATTTGATTTGGCCAGCACACAATAATTCGAAGAAAGGACCTGCGCCAATTAACAAATCAATTTTTTGTGGCTTATAGAAGCAAGGATCAGCTAATTCCACGTTTGACGGAATATTCAAATTAGCTACGTTGACCCTATGATCAGGTTGCAGATTTGTAATCGATTTTAATACCCAAAACTTTGAGGTAAATTGGGTAGAGTTGACACTCGAAGTAACCGTTAAATTGACGCGAGATTTAGACAACGAATTTGTTTCTCCAATGCCATTCAAATTCAATCTGCCTCCTTCTTTTTTCAATCGTAGTAATTGGGCTAGTTCCTCGGTTATCAAATTAGGTTGAGAACCGGAATCTAAAAGAGCTCTGGCTGGTATTAGTTGGCCAGAACTACTTCTTACTCTTACCACAGCCGTTGCTAAAATTATGCGTTCATCTGACGCCGAGTAGTTCACAGAAGCGTGAGAAGTTGAATGCTGTTCAGAGTAGTTTACTGATGTGTTGTTCGAACTAGCATTGTATCGATGAAGTAATGTGTTGTGCGAACCATTACATATTCGACATTTAGACGAAGGACACCTGGCAACTGTGTGTCCTTTTTTCAAACAGTTTATGCAAGCTGGCACGGATTTCACGAAATCGAATCTTTTGGTTATCGGCTCAGCAGTAAAAGAAGGGCAATTGCCAATCATGTGTTGCGTTGATTTGCAAAATAGGCATTTGTCAACAGATTGTTTCAACTTTGTACAATTTAGCGATGTTTTATTTGTTCTAAAATTAAAACGTTCATTTGTAGGTTTGTTAACCCTCGACCTTGAACTCGAGGACTCGTCAGCAGAAATGTGCTAGTAACGTCTATTCAAGGCGGCTTCACAATCTGACCACAATGGGAGCTTCTCGAAGTCAAGCTGTTCTTTCCCATTTTGATTTGGTGATTGGATCCACTTTGGACATCACTAAATGTATTAAGATGGCATTCGTTATCTTCTTGTCATCACCAATTGATAACAATGAATCGTAGATGGCAGAAACAGTATCAATCATGCTTCTCAAAGCAATAGCTGAAGGCTTGGTAATTTCCGGCAAATCAAAAAGTTTTGCGATATTGTCAAAAAATATTAAGCATTTATTATCGTATACTTTCTTCAAGCTAGCTATTGCTTTGGGGTAATTCTCCTCGGAAATCTGAAAGGCCTTTACGGTACCCAAGGCCGATTCGGACAAGCATGAGATCAAATGGTTGAATTTCTCGATATCCGTTAAAGTTGGATCATTGTGAACCAAGTTCTCAAATAGGCTCATGAAATTCTTATATTCAGCATATTTTCCACTGAATTTAGGGAGCTTCATATTTGGTAATCTAGAATGATGAGCTTGTACGCTGAACGAAGTTTCAGGCGCATTCGATTGCCTATTTTTGGCCAACAAGCTCATGAATAAACTTTTTGTGGTTACACACAGATCCTCAAGCTCGGCTCTATCGTCGTTATCGGGATCCAAATTATCCACATCCGACTGGAGCTTCATTGCTTGGTCAATATATGATCTTAAGATATCCAATCGACATTAAAGTTCCATAGGATTGAACGAAATAGTTCTATCTACAACGGACTATCGAATTCTGTCGATATTTGCAATGACCTTCGCTTTCTTCGCGAGTAATTTCTCCAAATTTTCCACTCTGGAAGGAGAATCTTGGCGTTTAGAGCCTCTAGTAGTCATTCTGAATTCAACTATTTAAAAAATTCGTCAAACAAAATTCAAAATTTCCAAACTTGACCAAAGTAAATTATTGATCGAAGTATATCTGAACTTATTAATAGTAACGCGTTCTGAATTAAAGAATGTAATCGAAGTATCCCGGTACGCAATACTCGAAAGTTCCGATTCCAATTCACGAATGGATGTTTTTTTTTTTTTTTTTTTTTTTTTTTTTTTTATATTTATATATATTTATTATATATTTTCAATTTGGTTAATATGAAAAGTATCGTTGCCAAAATTATTAATGATTAAATTATATTTTATTAAATTTTAAAATGAATCTATAATTAATTATATGTGTTAGGAAAAATAAAACAAACAACTTAAAATAAGAATTGAATTCGTTCGAAAGTACAAGTAAATAATCTTCATAATAGTTATTAAATATCCAATATGTAATTAGTTGCCGCTAAAGTTCATGCCGGTAGATAAAGTGGAAGCATTTTCTTTCATTTTTTTGATTTTTTATTGCCGTTTCCTCCTAATTTTGCATTTTTAGTTCCTTCATTCGATTTAGCGGTCTTCCTCTCTTTTTTCTGTGATAAAGCTTGGGCGAACACATCGCCAAAATTGGTTTGTATAGTATTCAAAACTGAAGTTTCACCATCATCGCTGACTGTTTGCTCATTAGCGGAGGGCCTTGTTATCTTAGCTGCATTAAGGGTTGCCCAAGGTGTGTGCTCCTTTTGACAATGTATGGCAATTGCAGAATAACTACAACTGCCAGCGCTACTAGTGCTTATAGTTTTAGTTCGTCCTGCTTTAGAAGTAGAAGGAACATTGTCGGATGATTCAAGACCCGTGGAAATTAAAGATTCTTCAAAACCACACATGGGAAATTCATCAGATGATGTTATATTAATATTAGCAGTACTTTCTATAAGTTTTCCCATTTGACGATCGTTTATAGCGTTAATATGTTTTTCACGTTCGCATTCTTCTCTTTCTCTACGTATTCGTTCTTTATTACGAAATTGTATATCGCCCTGAAAGGCGTCTAATATAACTTTAGTGACCAAAGGAGGTTGTAAATCAATTTCCACCACCGAAAATTGGCATGTTAGTGGCAAATGACCCAAGCACGTAAATTTACGACGATGATCCTCGTCCATAGAATGCTGCTCCTTCTGTATAATGCGAGCCTTAATAGTGGTGGGAGCATCTGCTAAAGTACCATAACATGCTTGTAACATTTTTACATTTAATGGATGCAAATAGATATTTTGTCCATCATCAGACTGATAGAAGTAATAAAATTTAGTAGACGGTTTTTGAAGACGTGCCGATTGGGAGCATGAATTGTTATCACTAGTAAAAGATGACTCAGATAATTCTTCAGCACTAGTTTGAGCGGCCCTGCTCGGGCGCCAAAATGTTTATCCTTAATGTTTTTTAAGGAACTAATTAAATTAAACAATTTATAATTTAATTATGTTATTGGACATTAACAAAAGTTATCGCGAAAGACCAAACTGAACGGAGTTAAAAGAACTGATCGGTTATGATGTTATAATTCAACTACTTTATTATTTTAATATTTACTTAACTCTAACCTATTCTATTTACTTAATCCTAACTGTATTATTCTATTCAGCAAGTTTACTTATTTTGTTTACTTATGTTTAGCGACCTTGTAATTCATGTGGTCATGAACCTTAACGTTACTTTTACTTAATATTAGGGCGCTACTTGTTAATATGAAATTTATTAATTCATGTTATTTTATATTATTATTAGGTTAGATAAATATTAATTAATATTATTAGTGTTGTGAAATCAAGGTTGGTGAGTTATGGCGTAACAGGTAGGTTGTCCTGTTTAATGACGTCAATGTCATTGACCTCCACCGGACGTTTAGGGTTCTTCCATTCATAACGTTTATGGATCTCTTTCAAATATCCATCCTTCCATCTTCTGCGTAACTGATGAGGTTGAATATTCAACCTTTGCCATCGGTTCGTTAGAGTAATGTTCCCGTTACTAAAATAGGGTTCAGCGGGTGTTTCTTCAATTTCCCCACATTTGGTTATAAATTTATCAAGCTTGACAGAACTGAAATAAGAAACTAATCTTCGGGTAGGGAGAGAATCTTGTACTGGTCCGGTTAAAATCCAACCAAACTCAGTTTCTTGAGCTATTAATGTGCCAAGAACATCTTTCTTTACACTAGCTCTGATGATTTGGGGATAAAAATCGCTACCAATTATGATATCAACTGGGCGGCTCTCATAAAATTTAGGATCCGCCAATGGGATTCCGTTCAACTTTTTTATGCAAGTATGCTTCAAGTTTTGGGTGGGGAAATTGCGGGTGACGGTTTTGACAACAATTGCCTGAATATTCAGTGAAAATTCTTTATTTGAATTAGAACCAAGATGTATATCACACATCTTGTTTGAACGTGCTGAAACAACCTCATTTAAGCCTGATATTTCAGCAGCTATGGGTAGGGTGGGTAAATGTAATTTGCGCTTTAGCTTATCAGAAATAAATGAAAATTGTGATGGTGGGTCAATAAGCGCTCGAGCAGGGAATTCTTCACCGTATATTCTAATATTCAAGGCAGCTGTGCCTAATAATTTAGTTCTGTCATCTAATTGAGTTTTGCTTGATTGGGTTTGGGTAGAGAAAGACTGTATTGCATTTGACGATAAGGGTTTATCGTCATTTTGTGGGTTAGTGCTTGGGTTGGGTTTGTGTAACAGGGTGTTATGTCTGCCGCCACAGTATCTGCACGTAAATGTACTTCGACAATCTGATACCATATGGCTAATGGCCAGACAATTGTAACAAATGGCAGTCTTTCCTACGAATTCAATTCTTCCACTTACTCCCAGGGACGTAAATGATGAGCATTCCTTTAAAGTATGGTTATTTTTGCTCAGTGTGCAAATTGAACCATCGAGTTTCAGCTGGGTTTTTGGGCAATTGTGGGTATTTGGGTGGGTTTGTTTAGAATTCGAGGATTTGCTCTGGAATTTGTTTGTCGATCGAGTATTCTTCCTAATGTTGCGTGTAACATTGTGAAACGTCTTTATCTTTCTGTCAATTCGACTGTTGATATTCTGGTGTAATTTTGGTTTCGGGTGGGTATTTGGGTTACTTTCCGGAACATCATTGACAGAAATTAGTTCCTTGAATGTATTTGTTAAATATACATCCACATCACTACAGGAAGGCATTTCAGCACAATCATTTAGAGTTTTTTCAAATTCCCTTCGGGTTTCCTTGGGTAATTGTGTCAAACAGAGATATACAATGATAGGATCCCAATTGTCCGTATCTATCTCCAATGTATTTAAATTCGCAATACATTAATTAATCTTTCTCTGTAATTTTCTTATTGAAACACTGCACATAGTGTTTACTGCTGGTAAGTTCAGGAGGGTTTTAATTTGTGCTTTAATTTGCATCCTTTTATTCTCATATTGATTTACCAGTTGGGTCCAAGCAATAAGAAAACCGTCATTAGTTAAGGGTGCGTTGTCGACTATTTCTTTAGCCTCGCCGCAAGTCTTAGTTTTGAGGTAGAAAAGTTTTTCTACACCACTTAGGCGGGTATTATTGCCATAAATGGCCTTGAATAGGTCTCTGAATGAGGCCCAAGACTTGAAATCCCCACTAAAAGTTTGCATATCGCAAGGGGGTACGTTAAATCCAACTGATTGGGTGGGTTGTGTGGGTTCGGGTTCGGGTTGGGTTGGTTTAGAGTTTTTGTGTTGGGTTAAATTTTCTATAGACTCATCTATGGAAATCATAGATGACCTATAGAATTTTTTGGCCGATCTCACATTTCTGGAGAGGCCATTAAAATTTATTGAATTGGATACTTCCGGGTCATTGAGTTGTGGCGACTCTCGGATCCGCCTGAATTTTTCGTCAATATTCGATCACAACTCTTCCAATTCATTCCTCATGAATCTCAATGCGGGTACTGATTGAGCATTCACCGGACTTGTCTTATAGTCCTCCTCAAAGGCACTTAAGTCCTGTTGGATATAACGCATTATATCGGCGGCTAAAGTTATTAATTCCGACATATTTATTCGCAAAATACAATACGTACAGAATTGGGAAAGCGTAAAACTTGGTATTAAATTTATTCACCGCGGGTTAATTTGGTTTTTAAAAAATATTTATTTCAAATTTTAGATAAATTCAATTAGCAGACAAATTGCCAATTGGGTATTTCTTGTGTTTTGTCGCACTACTCTAAGAAAACGGCAATATCTGTTCCTCACAATATTTTAGAAATATTATTGAAAAAAAGTAAGTATTGGGTGGGTGGGTTTAATGAGATAATATTTCCTATTGTGAGTTTTTAACAAATTTAAAAATTCGCGATAAAATTATGCGATAATTTTATAAAAAAGGTATATTGAAAACGTTCAACTCACCTTGTCTGCTTGGGGTAGGGTACAAACCAAATTTTTTCCAATTCCTCTTTGTGTTCTGTTTGTTGTGCTGTGTTTGTGTGTAACGTTAATTATTTAATTTGTTAGTGTTATTTATATTTGTATTTGTTTTTGATTTATTCTTAGTGACCAGTAATGCAATGTAATTGTTTGTGCACTGGATATTTTGGAATTTTTTAATTTTTGTCACTATTAGTATTTTGTTGTTATTTTTGTGAACTTTTTATTTTTGTGTTCCTTTAATTTTGGGTTTATTATGTACTGTTTCAAAATGTGTAATATTAGTTTCTTTATGTAATATGTTTCTTGATTTTACTTTTTATGAACTTTTGTGAACTTTGTAATTTCTTTTTGATTTTTAAATTTTTATTTCACTGTTCTATGTAATATGTATTTTTAATATGTGTTGCAATTTGATATATGTGATGTATTATTGTTTTTGATTTTTAAATGTTCTAATATTTTTTACTGTTTTATGTGAAATGTTGTTTTTGTTAATTCACTTTTTTTTAATTTAATATGATTTTTGTGATTATTGTTTGTGCTAATTTGTGTTTTTTGATTTATGTATTTAAGTTTTTTGTGTTTTTTTTTTTTGAATTTAGTTCAAAATTTATTTATTTGTGTTGTTGATTATCGAAACTAATTTTTGTTCTTGGGTTATTTTGCTATGTTTTTAGTATAGGGTGATTATGTTTTACACTGTTTTTGTAATTGTATGTGTGTTTAGTTTAATTTTGTTTTCTGTTTATTTATTTCATGCAAGAAATCACTTTTGCACTGATATCTAATGTACTACACTATTAATGTTTTTAATTTCTTTTTAGAATTTTGTTTAAGTTTCTTCTTTTTTTTCTTTAAATTAAATTTTTGAGGGTTATATATTTTTTAGGGTGGGTAAAATTTGCACATATTGGGTGGGTTTATGGGTTTTCTGTGGACTGTATAAGTGTCACTCTTTATTTTTCCTCGAAGGACCATGTAGAAACGGGTTAGAGGGTAGGGTTAGTAGGGTATATTGTGAATGTGGACTATGTTGGGGATGTTTGTGTTGTCAGGGTTGGGGTTGTGAGAATTTGTTCACTCGTGTGAACAGATATGTCTGCCATATATATTGGCAAGCGGTTGGGTCGAAGATTTCATAATTCTTTGCGCCACAAATGCAATAGAGTAGAATTTACTGGTTTAGAATTATTTTCGAGATTAAATGTAGAAAACATGTTCAGCTTCTTGAAGAGGATCCATTATTAATACTCCTATAAAACTCCTCACATGATATAATTTCCACTCTTTTATGCTGCCAGGTTTTCATTATCTTTAGCAACTTCACAAATATTTAATAAAGCGGGCGAATACCGCTCCTCAATAAATATAGGTACCCATTGGGTTATTGTGTAAATCACAATACATGGCATGGCATAGTTGTTGTGACTATAACTTGTCAGAAGCTAGTGGTGTTCGTACGTACTTATTGTCTTTACATCACCTCTCTTCTGGTCTTCTTCTTCTATTTGCTTCTTTTAGAGCTTCTTTTGGTTTTATGGTGATGGACGGCGTACCATAATCATAAGTAAACACTCACATATAAACTGCGCATCATTACAAAAAAGTCGGCAAAGCAAATTCATTATAAAATATCCATAACTCCACAAACAATCTATTGCAAGCAGAATACTTTCTTCAAACAACTCAACTGCAAACCACAATTACGACCAATTTGCAAAAAAGAAGTGTAACTTATGCAGCAATAAACCATGGTCTGTGCAGCATAGCGATTTAAATAGAAACTCATGTGTCTTGTGTGTGTGCGTGTGTGCCAGTAAATTGTGGTTTCCACAGGAGAACAGATAAGGTAGACTAAAATCTAAGCTGTTGTTGATAGCCTCCTCTCAATCAGGCAGTGGTGTAATGGTTCAACAACTTATAATAGCAAGCGGCTATAAACTAGACGTTGTGCAAATTGATTTTCCCGCTTAAGTTAGTTCGTTCTTTGCATTGCTTCTTACTCACTCTATTCCTTTTGAGTTTTTTTTTTATGTGAGTAACTCTTTCAAGGCAATAATTTCTCTTTATGACATGGTCATCAGCACTAGCGTCAACATCGTCATCTTGCGGTTGGATTTCTTTATGAAAGCAATAAAAAGAAATGCAGTGAACGTTGCTTTAATGGATTCTTCTTACGACTTTTCCTTTTTTTTTAAATTATTTGTTGATATGTTTAACCAAATATTTGAAAATCGTTTTAGTAAAGTATCATGAACTAATAAATTTATTTTCATTCCAAAGTATTACGAAATCACAATCACTACAAGTGGGTTGAGGTAAAAGAAAGCTCTCTTTGAAGGAAGAAATTAATTGATTGTGGTAACTCTTATTCTTCTTTTTCATTTTCTTTTAAATATTGTGGCTCCGTTTTTGCAAAATAAATGTAATTTGGTAGACAAAAGTCAGATTTTAATGGGCGATAGAAGGACACAGATAGGCGTCTGTAATGACAATAGGTTCCTCAATAGATGAGTAAATTATGCTTGCTCCTATAAGAGTGTTCAATGTATAATTCGAAAATAATCATCGCTTTCAAGAATTCGGTTACACTCTTCATCTATCTCTCTAAGGTCGAACTGAGGTGGGCAGAATGGCAGTTATTTAGAATTCATCCATCCACCTCATCCAAAGCAAGATCTTGGCTGATATCTATAACCTTAGATCGCAAAAAGTTACACACGTAATTTAGTTTAAAAGAAGTCTGCAGAGAAATTGTAACTTTAAACACCATGTAACAAAACGTTTCTTAAAGTTAAAAAAACATGGAGGACAAATGATTTCATACGTGCTGGGTGGTGGAAGGGAGATTGCTTAGATGGGTTGGGAAACAATTCAAATGTCAATGTATTGTTAGAAAAGTGTACTGAAGCTTGCATTACACCACCTTCAAACCAAAACCCTCCAACAATTTGTCGCATGTACATGTCTTTGGAGTCTAAAACAAATGATTGACACCTTAAGTCTCTTTACCTCTAGCATTTGTGCGTAAATTTTATTTACCCATCAAAAAGTTTCCTGTTTTCGGGGAAAGGAAAATATGGAAACCAGAGAGGAAAGACATAGATTGAATAGAAGTGAAGAGCTGAAGAACTAGGTATATAAACAGAGATAAGGAAAATGGAATAAGAATAAAACAACGATTAAAAAGGGGATAAAAATGCCTAAGTAAAATAACCAAACAAATGGCAGAACCAAGCAAAGGTCCTTCATTCACCCACCCATTAGATAGTTAGGTTGGATGGATGAGTGGGTTGCATGCATTAATTATAAATGTGCTTTGAGTGGACGTTTTGTTTTGCATTTGTTTCCACTTGTTTTAATTTTAATTTATAAAAAAGTTAAGTGATTACCCCAAAATCTCCCTCTGCCATTATAACACAAGGGATACATATTATCTCCATTTCTTTCACCCTCTCTATATCCTTCCTTAACACATACTTTTCGGATTATATTGTTATTAACCTCGACTCAAGAACAACGCTCCCACATTATTTTCTTCGTTCTGATTCCTAGAATTATTGTGTGTTGGTTGAACAGAATCTATGAAACAGTAGTAGGAGTTACAATTTTGTACTTGAGTTCTAGAATATATAGGAAGCCATTCTTTCTTGTTGTTCTTATTGTGTTACTCCATGTTGTGCTGAATTGGTGTTTCTTCTAAGGCTCTTCGCATAATTTGTTAAGAACATGAGCAGAAGTCTGTTCATTCATTCCTGCTTTAGTTTTTTATACTTTTCATGTTCTTCGAACTCCTCCAAGAAAGCAACAGCAACATCAACAACATGTATAAACAAGTTGTAGTTGTATTAGGAATTGTTATCCTGTTTGCTACAAGTTCCTCCTTATTACATTGCACTGCCATACTTTTGTCGTCGTTACTAATTATTTGAAGCTCTTCGAACAAAGAACTTAACTAAAGAAATTGAACTTGCTTTGGCTTTGATTGTGCCTGGTTTTTTGAGGGTTGTAAGGGAAACTATTTATAACCGTCCGTTTTGTAGCCAATCCACTGTCATTTAATCCCTGTTTCTCAAGAAGTTGAAGTTCTCCAGAGGGTTGCTTTATGAGTTCACTAGAAACCCTGAAAAGTAATCAATCCCCTCGAATCAGCTTGTTTAGGAGCGAAACACGAAAAAAACTAATTTTTTCGTTGTTCAAAACTAGGTGTGGGTCATTTTGGAACAGGGCTCTCTTCAATAGAAATTAATCCCAATCCAAATTAAATATTGCTATTGCCAGAAAATTTTTATATTAGAGCATTTGATCAAGGATGTGAGAAAGTGAGTGCCTCTCTGTGAATTTGGATACAAGTTATCTCAGCCAATCGAATACCTGCGCGTGCAATTGTCGAAGAACCATAATGACATATAATAGTTAGATTTGAATGATCCAAAATTTCCTGAGAAATTTAAGGAATGAGATTTAATACAGACTTAATTGCAGGCTGTCCGAGTAAATGAAACAATTTTAATGAAAATCTCGCCTCACTGCCTATGTTCTATATAAGATTTATTAACAGAACTTTTTAATGAATACATAGATGATGTGAATGTGATGTTGCATAAACATTATGCCTATCCTCGTCACTCACTATTTGTTATGGAAAGAAACGTTGTAGAATAAAATTAATGCCCGAGCAAACTATGTAAAGTTAGCATGTAAAATGCCTTTAAGCCCGTCATCAACAATACCAGAGATATAAATGAGTAGTAGCAGCAGCATTGTCAGTAGCATTTACACTGACTTTAATTTTTGGTTTTTTTTATACTTTCTTAAGCTGTACTTTAACTTCCTAACATGTTTTCGTCTTTTTGCTTTCTAGAGCTGCTGGTTCTACTATTGCCATTTGGATATTGTTTGCAACATTCATAGCCAGCTGAGTTTAACATGTGTTTAGAACGTGCCTTTTATTTATACTTCGTTGGTTGGGTGCTCTGGTTGATGAACAACTCCCAAGTTCGTTGAAAGTAAAAAGTTTTCATGAGGAATTACAATTTTTTTTTAAATTTTCTGTTCATTTTTCTTTTAGTTTTTTTTCCTTTATGATACAAAAGCATTTTTCTGTAAAACACTTTCATGTTAGGGGCATGTATAGAGAATGTATAGAATGGCTGATCTGATGCAGATGGCACTCTTACTCTTACATATATATAAAATATAAAACAGAGCTGAAAGAAAAGCAAAATACAACTCAAGTTTCTGTACATGACATGCTCCCTGCTCAACAGCCTATACAAATAGCCTGTGATACATATTAGTTAATGCTACACAAATATATTCATGCAGAATCAATCTGAAACAGTACCAACAGAAAATATAATTTTTTACTCTTCAAAACTGAGAAAAGAAAATACAAAATAGCGAGAAATCTTAGCTTTATTGCCGTTTTGGTTACCATGGTTAGATTTCCTGCACTTAGGAAACAACGTGTGATATTTGAATGCAAAAAATGTTTTAGAAAATAGAAAAATAATCGATCGGCTATGACCAATGCGTTAATATAATATTGTTTTCAATATAAATATTAACTGTGGAATATAAAATCAATTAGATTCATGTTCTTGTATTGCTTTTCACTTTGTACAAGTTCCCAAGTTCTCGTCCCTGCTGCTAATGTTTTCTGCATAAATAAGCTACGCAGTCATTCCTTCACAAGAGATAAAATATTGAAAACATCGCAGGTAAAGTTCGACTAGATACTGTGACTGGCATGTTTTCGTTCTTGGGCTTATAAAATGCTTAAAGTGCTTAAAGAAACTACGGACTACCCTATTTTCTATGACGTTTGGTGCATCTTCTATGACAGTATCAACAGAAAATCGAAATGGTTATGGCATTATAACATCAGCAATTCTAAAAGGATGCTAAAACTCATTTTGCTTTCTTCGCGTATTTGAATATGATTTTCTTGCTGTTTTTGTGTTTACTTTATGATTTGCTCGTATTTGCAACTAAATCGATTTTAATTAAATTAAATAGATTTTTTTCAATCATTTTTCACTCTTTTTTTGCAACTTTCTCGCTTAACAACAAGCGCAAAGAAAAATAACAAAAACAAAAATGAATTGCTTAATATGATGCTCATCCACTAATATACATAGATTATGTGAATGTGATGTTGCATAAACATTATGCCTATCTTCGTCACTCACTATTTGTTATGGAAAGAAACGTTGTAGTATAAAATTAATGCCCGAGCAAACTATGTAAAGTTAGCATGTAAAATGCCTTTAAGCCCGTCATCAACAATACCAGAGATATAAATGAGTAGTAGCAGCAGCATTGTCACTAGCATTTACACTGACTTTAAGTTTTTGGTTTTTTTTATACTTTCTTAAGCTGTACTTTAACTTCCTAACATGTTTTCATCTTTTTTGCTTTCTAGAGCTGCTGGTTCTACTATTGCCATTTGGATATTGTTTGCAACATTCATAGCCAGCTGAGTTTAACATGTGTTTAGAACGTGCCTTTTATTTATACTTCGTTGGTTGGGTGCCTGATAGTAGGATGCTCTGGTTGATGAACAACTCCCAAGTTCGTTGAAAGTAAAAAGTTTTCATGAGGAATTACAATTTTTTTTTTAAATTTTCTGTTCATTTTTCTTTTAGTTTTTGTTTCTCATTATATGTTTCTATTCTATTTTCCATTTTCATTCCATTTGATTTTATTTTGTTTTTGTTTGTATGCATTTCTTTACAAGTTGTTGATCCTTTTGATCATATTTGTTCTTTCAAATGGGGTAAAATATGTTTAGTTTCCTTTTAGTTGTTTTTTTCTTCCTATTTTTTGTTGTAGTTGTCATATTATTCGCTAACGCCCATATTGCATTTGTTGTTCATTTACCCAGGCTTTCAGGCATATGAGCACATTACAGAACATAACAAAAAGTAGAAAAGAAGCGTAAAATTGTAATTCAGAAATGAATTTTAATTGCTTTCAAAGTTATTTTTCTTAAAGAACAAAATTATGGGGATCTTCAGTTCTTTGTTCCATAAGAATTTAATCTCAGATGTGTATTTAAAACAGAGAATCAAAATCTTAGCCTAGATAATGTCATCGTTTAAGCTCCCATGTAATGATAAAATTGTGTAAATCGTTTACCAAAATCTTAAAAACTAAAACACTGATTAATTCACCGATTGCCTTTAATCTGATAACATTGAAGTCTACAGCACAAATCTATTATTGGCCAACAAAAGTACATCTGCAGCAGTACGATATACTCAACTTGTTTTGAGACCTTACTTAAAAGGGTCTTTTTTTTAAGTATTCTTATCTTTAAAATTAAATAAAACATACTTTGTGTGATATATTGAAATCACCGCAATACATAGCTCCTCCAGCGTCTAATCCCTGTTTTCATATCTCCTTCTCTCTTTTGCTCCGTATATGTGGTAAATAATGATTATTTTGCCGCCTCATAATGAAAATTAAATTTCAGGAGGATGTTTGCTGCACACTAATCTCTCAATGCTGTAGCTCCTCGTATAAGGGAAAATTGTTGTAAGCAACAACAAAACTCCGCTTATTATGCATAATTTAATAACAAGAATCAGTTTTTTTTTGTGTGTTAAAACATGTGCCACATATAAATTGCCTGCCAGAAAACAAAACAAAATACACACGGCCGTTTTTGCAACATAGCCTCACATCAAATGACCCACCAAAAAACCAGCCGTTTATAAAACGTGTACTTTTGAATCGAGCCTTCATCAACATACATGCAACGAGTATTGAATACCGTTGTTGTCAGACGTTCATGGATGTACAATTCTTTTTTTGGAGAGCTGTCAAAGAGGACAATTTGTGAGTTCTCTGTTTAAAAGGTATTCTACCTATTGTTTTACTCTGTTAGTGCAGCAAATGCACAAGCCGATATAATTGTTTTGAGTTCAAATAATGATTTTCGGTTTAATTTTTAATAAATGCGTCAGGGTTGCCAATTTTAAAATATTGCTTTAGAAATTAGAAAGCAATGACTTTAATTATGGATATAGAGCAGCAAATCCATAGGTCGCGCCACTTCTGTATAAAATTAACACACACAACATAAGTGGTTGTGAGAAACTACGGGCTTCTTTGGGAAGTTTACTGTAGACCGTCTAATGGTGAAGGTATAGCACTGACCATTTTACAGTCACCAGCAGCAACTCGTTTCCTTACCGTTCGCATCTTCCCTCTTTCTATCTTTCCTAAACCTGCACAATGCACTGCATGAGTAGGGGTCACCCCCTGAGTGCTGGTTTAAAACAAAAAAAAAAAAAAAAAAAACCATAAACGTTACGGCATATGATCCAACCAAAAAATAAACACTGGCTGTAGCGCAACAATTAAGAAAGCCTTGGACATTACTCGGAACTGGGACATTACTCGATGAACAATGCTACGGTGAATGAACAGAAACAAGTTAGATTCATCACCTAATGAAACAAGTCCGATCTGCATTATTTTATACTCTGACAGGATAATTGCAGAATTGCTTACATTCGACCACGATTACCAAAACAATCAGTTGAAATCGCTTGCTTCTTCACATTTAATTTCACTAGACTTGGCAACCTTATTTTTATACGAAATTGATTTTCTTTTTTTCTGTTTTTGTTGCTTCCCACTATGTTTGACACATAAATAAATTGGTCATTACTTGAAAGTAAACGGTGTTCTAAAATATAATTTTCCGCTAAAATCAGTTTTATGCCCGATACACGAAACGAACAAACAGAAACACACGGGCGACATAAAAGCCTAAGTGGCCAGCCGGCATTAACGCAGCAGTAAACCAACTGAATTGTTCGACTAGTTGCAGCTTACTGGGACTTAAGGAGTGCTTGTTGGTGCCTTTTAATAATATTTGTTTAATTTTGGCATCAAGTTTTTGAAACATGCATGTGGCATTGTAATCAATTTGGCGCCCAATAAAACATTCATAAGCCTTTCAAATATCAGCAATTATGCCCTATATGGTGTCCTTCATCCCACTCCTCTTTAACAACGGTTAAGTTTGCTCCCGTTTTCAGACGTTTTATTGTTTTTGTTGAGAGACAGAGAAAATTTTTCGTAGAAACGTACAACTACACTGGCATGGATGGACTTCAAGCAAAAATTTTACAGCTCATAGGGCCGGCTTAAAATGCAAATCCATTATCACCGGTATGTGGCTTACATGTAGAGGATAGCCTCGTATATGTATGTACATACTCTCGTATTTAATGTTATAATTTTAAACGTATCACTACAACCGAATGTAAAGCAGAAGGTTGCAAGTATACTCGTATGTGCATAGCTGTGTGTATATGTCCCAATGATTGTTGTAGCGTATGCTGCTGAAATGCCTGCCTGTTCAAGCAGGAATAATGGGTTACTAATGCTCTAAAGCTTTTGTATTTCAACGCGTTGTAAATTGCCAAATTTTCATACCCAATTTTAGTGGTATTTAAATGTTAATGTTAATACACTATTAGACTCCTCTTACTGCTCTGCCATGTTGGCATCGCTTAGTTTTCGGTGATTCTTCTACTTTTTAAAGTTAAAACTTTAGGAGCAGCTGATTAGAGCAAATGAAATATTTGATTTGTTGTTGCCTAAGGTTAGAATTTGAGGCCTTAAGAGATGTGAACTTCCAACACAATTTATTACGGTTGTTTGCACAGAGAAAATATTTGTTTTTAAAATAGAGGTCATGTATATTCTTATGGCATCGGAATTCTTATTAAGCGGAAAGCAGGAATGCAATGCCAAAAATATCAAAATATTCCCTAAGTTCTATCGATGGTTAATGGATCATATTTCGAAGTTTTTCATCAAGTATCCAATGTATTCAAGCCATCTTAATTGTAGTGGATAACTTAAAATAGGTATTTTGTATTGTGGAAATCCGCTATTTATCCTCACTTTTAATTATTATTGAAGGAAAGTTTTTTTTTTCTACGAAGATGTTTGTCCTAAAAACAGCGAGCCTTTTTTTCTTTCGACATAGTCGTACAAATCAGTAATTTTGAAGTCACACGATCTTAGCGACCAATTAATTCGACGATAACGTGAAAGTACTCTTTCATCAACAAGTAAATCTTTGAGTAAATTTTAGAATTAGTACCAGCTAATTGAAATATCAAATAATTTGCAATCATGTCATTTTAAAAGTACCATTTGGTTCCAAGGATATATCAACCAGAGATCAGTAATAGGTATTAAAAGCTATGATACAAATACGCATACGCATTCATACTTATTTTAATGTCATACTCATACTACTCACGATTAAAAATAGACATCGATGTTGTTGATTTCGACTCTCCAAGAATCTACGTATTCACGAAGCACAAAAAAAGTACGATTTGAGTACGAACACCATAATACTCGCTAGAAGGTTGCATGTTTGCTGGCTTTGTCTTCTCATTTTTCTTCTTTTGAAAATGCTACAACAACTACTACTGTAAATTTGAATGAATGATTCGAGTGAGTCGATGTAATTACGTACGTTTAGTGGGCGTTTGGCTTACCAGGACTTAACAGCTGTTATCTCATTTTTCAAATAAAATAGTGTTTCCAATTCGAGTTCTCTAAAAACACCCGTTGCTTCTGATGATCAGCTGAGCCTACATTCCCACTCTCTTACTCTCTCCATAGTATGTAAAACTTGTGTATATAATTTACAGGGTTTTTTTTTAAAGCAATTACTACAGTAATTAATTTATTTTAATTACACGAAACTAATTAATTTCTTTTAATAATTTTTTTTATTTTTTATTTCCAGTCATGTTAACATCTAAACCAAGCGACTTTAGTATTAACGGTGAGTTTTCGTTTTTATCTTGTTTGTTTTGTTTATTTTTTGATTGAGTAGTTTTATGATGGCAGTTTACTTAAGAAAATCAATTTTTTTTTTTTTTTTTCAATACTTTAGTTAACTGTTAAAACCATTATAAAGTTATTACTCCAATTACCGCTCCCCTTTCTCTCCTTCTAACCAAATTGATTCAGTCTTATGTCAACTATAGTCACACCATATCCACTCGCTATACTCAATTATTAAGAAAACCCATGGTTTTTTCTTCAAGTGTGAGTGGAATTTTTCCAACATGAACATGGTACTAGTGTCGCGTGGGATCATAAAAAGGCGGCTACAAACACAACTACATTAAATTTGCATTAGCAATTTAATTTCAATTTTACTAAAAAACATATTCAAAAAACATACAAAAAAATAAAATAAAAATAAGCTTGTTAATGAAAACCAAAAAATATATAAAAAAAATTAAAATCGTATGAAAAATAAAATATTTGTTAATCATTAATAAAAAACAAGAAATAAAAAATTGAATCAAAAACAAACTAAAACAGGCATAATAACCAGTGATTACTTGTTAATAATTGCATAGCTATAAAAAAGAACTACAGAATTAAAAGTTTCCCTTGATACTGAATCAATTTAAAAGACTTTCTCACATGTTAATTTATCTTAACCTCTATTGGGCATTAACGATTTCCATTAAGAGTCCCCTGGTGAATGTTAGCAATAAATTTGCGCATATATGGCTACTATAATTTAAGACAATTGGTTCACTCAGATCCTTAGTTGGAGTAATTTGTTTATTCCAATTTTTAGTTTACTTTGTATTAATTTGCATTGTCTACGTGGTGTAAACAAAGTGTAAAACTAATATTAATTTCAAAATTGCATACATTTGTAAATAAATAGTTCAAACCGTAATAAAATAAATTTAATACATTTTACAGTACATCACATAATTTAACTCTTTACGCATTTTTTACATAATCAAACTGTTCAATATAACTTCAAAGATTTTGTAAATAAAAGTTACAAAGTTGTTGTAAAATCACACAATAAAATCTATTGTATAGGTACTTTACATTTTGATAACATAAGATGATAAGCTTGTAAAATATGTAATGTAAACAGCAGCTGTTAACTAATTAGAACCGATAATATGAATCTCATTTTAAAAACGCTTTCTCATACGTTTTTCATAAATATAAAATTAATGACCTGTAGTTCTATATCGTATCGCAAAAACATTTGTCTAAAGTATATTTTTTTGCTTTCAATTACATACTTTACTCTATGTATCTACATATGTAGATATGGCTGTAGAAGATATTTTTACCATTTTTATTTCATCTTTACAGACGATAAATTCTTATTATGTTTTCAAAATATGATTTTTGCTTTTAACACAGGCAATTTTACTTTTTTTTATATGATTGTTGCATGTTGCACTTTAGTTGTACGCAAACTTACATACAAAGCAGATACGAGATACATATCACTGTTTACATCCGCCCTTTTTGGTAACATTTTAAAAATATTACAATGCACTTTAATACACATAAAGTGTCTGGCAAAATTAAGAGACCAAGAGAAAGGTAGGGACGGAAGTTATTTTTTAAATCTCTAATTTAGTTTAGGAAATTTTTAGGGAGTAGATATTTAAAAGCTAAAATAAAAAAGTTAAATTTTGTTAATTTTATTAAGGATTTTTATTTTGTTTACATATTGTTTACATTTCTCTCCGTAAGGTTTAGTCCAAATATTGTCTGAAACTGCGGTAATGCCTTGTGACATTTGTCAGAGTGTTATACAGTGGGTTTGGGATGGTGAGTTTTTACCATTGTAGTGCATGCATGTCATGTATGTGTTTATACTATGTGTCATAATTGTTACTATATTCAAATGATGTAGCTGAAAACCAAGGCTACATCGCTACTGTTGCTTGTAGACATGATTTCAGCATTTTTCCATATTCAGCTTGGGAACTTGTTTGGTTTGAACACATAATTGAGAATCGTGTGACACGTGCATACTCAGTACATTCCAGTCTATAATAATAATCTTAAATTAAATTATAGCAAAATATTAAAGTCAGTCACAAAATAATGAACTAATGCTCTTCGCTTCAGAAAACAAATACAAAAGAGTTTTAATAATTACTACACTGTCGTAGGCGAAATCCTATTAGATGAGTTCGGGTTAAAGCTACTTATGCCTAGTAAGGTTCTTTTCTACCTCTCTCTTTATTGACTACATGTCTCGATGGTCATGTACTAGTTTGTTTTTTCTAGTCACTCCACATGTTATACATCGGGCTTTCATAAGGATCAGTCTGTCTTTATGATATCATTCATTTTGTTGCACCTGTTTATGAGTTGATATTCTTTGACCCGTATCACTTATGTAATGTATCTTCTGAAAATATAAATTCCTTTGGTTTCAGGTTAGAACAATAGGTTGTAATAAAATTCTTTCAGTTATATTTATTTCGCGGCATCGCTTTTTGTCAGATTCTCTTTGGGGCCCACAACTTTAAATTGTAAGGACATTTTACAAGTGTAAACAAATTTTCCTTCCTTGCAGCTAATCAATCGCCATTTCGGATATCGTTCTTATTTTGCATACTTTTAGAGATCTGTCAACTCAAATATGCAACATTTTCACAGTCGTTCCTAAATTTGTTTTTGTTTTTTAGTAGCACTTAGACAGCATAATACACCAGTGTAAAGTCATGGTATATACATGTGTGTATATGTGTAGTGTTTCAAGTATTTCCATTTATTGTAATGAATATTTGCAGCCTCAGTCTCATTTGCATTTGCAATTTAAATTTCATTCACTGCCAAATATAATCGTTTAGTGGTAATTTGGCACTTTTTTTGAGTCTCAACATAAAACAGATTTTACCGCTTTTTGTTTGTTGCCGCTGTTTTGTCTTTTTATTTGTTTAAGATCTTTTATGATACTTAAAAAACTAAGTACTAAATACTCCATAACACAGAAAACCTTTTTTTATAAAATGCTGACCACCAACCACTAAAAAAGATTTCGAATTAAACAAATTTTTTAAACAAAATTATAAAAAAAAACAATTTTATGTCTAATATCGTCTGGCGAGGAATTCGTAAGAGATTTCCAAACAATACAAATTAGAAATTTTTAATTAAATTCTGCGTGCTCTTTATTTGTGTATTCTTGGTATTTATTGTCGAAATCTTGAACCTTGTTCAACAAACTACCTAATAGACTATGGCGATAACTTACGTTTGATTAACACTTGTACTGAATACATCTTTACACTTTAAAAATGGCGAATTGGAAATTAAAGTTTAAGCCTGGCTACCGTTTTTGGAATTTATTCATTTGTTTACTGAAAAGTAAGTTGTTAAATATTTAAACTTTAAAAATATTTGCCATATAAGCTGTAATAGAAGCATATATGGATATGGGTTCCCTGATAATATTCAATACTGTTGTTGACGTAAGTTTTTATTCGAAACTTTAGATTTTGTGCCACAATATTATTACTTTTAAACAATAACTTATTTCCCTATACGATGCTGAGGTTCTTGAACTGAAATTCGGAACAGACAATGTTATACCGACCTTGATAAAAAGAGGGTCGAGTTAAAATCATACATAAAAACCAATGCTTTTCAGACATTACAGCGAATGTTTTTCAAGGTTTCTTGACTTCTTAATGGTTTATTAAAGAGATGTATTGCCTGGTACTGTCCTAAAGGAATAATACACATTTCTGGTGACGAATTGAGGCCGTTTTATTAAGTCGAATTCGGAGGGTCAGCATTGACAGCTTCACTGGTTATAATTTCATTCTCATTTGGCCATACAAGTGAAGCCAAGCTTAAAAGTTGTTTTTAATATACTTGTTTTATATTACATACGTATCTACAAATATAATTGGTTATCACAACCCTTTAGTCCATTTATACCCGATTTAGACCAGGGGAAAAAAGAAAAAATTTTTCTCAAAAATCTGTCGCTCGAAGAAGACTTTAAAACTGCATAAGTGGTATGAGAAGCAAGGACGTAATCTAGAGTGGAGAGTTGTAGTAACCAATTATGTATGAATGCATGTGCATATGTTTGTGTTACTTCTTCGTAGTGATAAAGTATCACAAGAACTCATCTTTTCAAAATCAATCCTTTTACCACTCATATGTCTATTTAAAAGGCCTAAGGTTTAGCGCACTCGATCAACCTTCTTGCGTCAAAAAAACACCAGTTTTTTATGTCCCTATTGATTCTAACAGCGACTCCGTGTTATAAACTATAATGTAGTCGGTGTTTAACGATTGCAATCTCTTTCTCATGTTCTTTATTAGATTTGGATTTTTTTTTCTATTTTTTTAATTTAATTTACGACCACTTGTATGCAATATGTTTTGTTTAATGAACTCATTGTTTTCGAATATTGGCAAACAAGAAAACTAAACAAACCAAAAAAATCTTGAAAAAGATTTGAATTAAGCAGACCTGTCGCACGTTGCTTGTATAAAAATAGAAATATACTCGCATAGAAGAATAAAGTGAACGTAAACAATTTTAAAATATTTTTATTTTATAATCTTATGGATTTCTCATAATTTGTTTGTTTATTAAAAAAAGATTATCTGATTGAGATTCTAAATCTGTATGATGTATCTCATTAAAGATCTCTATGTGAACGTCACATTTCAAATCTTCCATGAAAAACACTATCCTGTGGTACTGTGAACTTTGAGGTTGGAGTATTAAAAAATTACAACTGATATATCCCTTTCTTCCTAAAACCATTTCATTAATTTATATAATTTTAAATAATGCAAGAACAACAATAGCAACTATGTGCATAAATAATAATCATACAATAAAACAATAAAAATAATTTATTTCTGTCCAAAACAAATTCGTTTTCGTTGCATATTTTAACGCTGTACTGTATCATGTCAAAGCGAATAGTTGGTATCCTTATGTTGCCGTTGCATGCCATGTTTTCTACTATTCCAAAGTAACCACATCAAACCAAAAAGAAATTAAAACTCAAAGAAACTGTCATCCCGTGTAACAAACAACAATAATATTTCAAAATGTTCGGAAAAATAGGAATTTTCATGTTAAATTTAAATTAATGGAAAAATTACAACAACAACAACAAAATCAGCAACAAAAATGGTAAAGAATATATTTTATTAGTTTTACTTTGAAAGTGGCAAACTGTATTTTTTATTCGATTTTGGTAAATTAAAAAAATTAATAACTCTATTCCGTATAAACAAAACAGAATCACTAGCGGGTAAATATGCGAAGGAAGTATAGAGTGGTCAGGGAGGATATGGAACGAAGGGTCTAAATAGGATTTTTTAAGTTTACAATGTTAACATTGGCGAATCTAACAATAAAAATTATAAAAATAGTGTAGCCACTATTGCTACCGTTGGCTTTGTTTAATAGTTGTTTGGTTGGTTAGCTGCTACCATTGCCGCGTACAACATGAGAAGCCGGACAAAGAGTAACGCAATTATACCAGAAATTGTTTCAAGCCAGTCTTCCATTGCAGTGCTTAAACATTATTAAAAAAAAATTTATTTCTCTAAAAAAAATAAGAAAAGAAAATCTTGAGTTTTTTGGCTTCAAAATTTTGTAAATGTACAACGAAAAACAAAAAATTTTTGGAAAGATTTTTTCTCCTGTCGATTTTATTACTTTTATTGGTAAGATGATGTGTTTCTTAGCAAAGAAAATGAAAAAGTTTAAAATTCATTCATTCTCATATAAAAATCTACCAACAATGGTACACAAAAGTTTGCATAAAATCATCATTTTTGAATTTTTTCTTTCATTTTTTTCTTTCCTTGACAATACCAAAGCAATCCAATCCAAAGCAAAATAATTCCAGAAAAACCAATCCGAGCCAATCTCAACATTTCAGCTAACATTTTAATGTTTTAGTTTTCTAATAAATTGATGTATTAAAAGCAGTAGCAGGAAGTAAAGTAATTGCATCTTCACTGTCTCGAATGGTTGCAGTTGTTGAATATATTGTCGATACGTATGGCTTGCAGTTGCTGCTAATGATGATGACTTGCTTACAGGCACTGTTTACTTCTCATTCTCTGCATTTTTATTTTCATTTTATTTCCATTTACCACAGAAGCTCTCTCATAGAATATACATACGTACACACTTGCACTTTCCACAACATTGTTGCACGTTTCTCTAGTTGTATTTAATTTCCAACGTTTGTGTATGTTTGCGTTTGTCGATAATATTTATAGTTTAGTAAACAAACAACAGGTAACTAAAACAATAGCAACATATGGTTGGATGATTAAGTAAAAGAAACCAATAAGAACAACAACAGCAACGGAAAACAATCTGAAGGAAATAAAATAATAATAAAGTACCAGTGAGTACAACTTTTTAAGTTTTTCATAATTATACGCCAATAGGAAGAAAAATCAATAAAAACAAATCTGTTCTGTATCTAGAGTATAATAGGTTTTAAAGTATTTCGATTTGCCATTAAAGGCAAAGGCTATATGGATATGTATGCATTTATGGGTATGTTTGTGAATTCAATAAAGACTTTGAATCGAAAATTTATTTCTAACGAATAGCCTTCCTTTTCTCCCAGTTATACCACTAATGATCATTTTTTCCCAGACATTATATGAGAGAACTCCCGGAGAGATATTTGTAAGTTGGGAATCTCCGTAATTTTTGGGAGAACACTATACCAGACATAGCTCGACTCAGGGAAATGGACTGGGAGAATCTCGAAAGGAAAAGGAGTATAGAGAATATGATTGGAATATATTTATTAAAAATATTTCACTTCTCTTTCAATGGTTGACACATTAGGTACACTTTCTCAACAGAAAATTCCCCGAAGTTTGCCAACGCTCTCTTACTGAGAGATCCATTTATTTTTCAACAGTGGCCTTAGAAAACATTTCTTTAGTAGCCTGAAATCCTAATTACAGAATTATAATTGTATTATAGAATTCATAACTCAGAATGCTGTGATACATTCATCCTCTATATCAAGACTGTGATATGATTCTGTGATCGCTCCAGTGTATGATTATTTACACATGGTAAACTCTTAGAATAGGATCGTTCGCCAATGAATGAAGAATTCTTATTATGGGTTATGGCGCAAGTTATGGATTACCCTGGGAACTTCGCCCCCATTTCCATTTTCTTAATATTAAAAGCGTAATAAATCGTTGCAACATGAATCGGTATCACAGCCTACGATACACTACAATACAATGTCGTACATTTTCTTGCCATGCAATTGACTGCTTGAACTCGTTATAACCTGTCACAAAATTCATAATACAAAGGCAACTTAATGTAATGCCACTGAGATTTTAGTTGCAACAGAGCTTTAGAAATGAACACAAATAATTTTAAAACATTTTTATTAAGTGAACAAGAACTATAACGTGCCCCGCAATTCAGGGGAGTTGTGAATTTTGGAAAACAATTTGTGTGGCTTATGGCAACTATCTTCACAGTGTTTTTGATGTTCAGTCTTTGCATTCATGAAACTTGCCACAGAAAAATAAAAGGGGAAAAATTTTATATAAATTTCATAGGAAAGATGTTGTTCTTGTTTTTGTTGTTTTCTTGTTGGTTTATTTAAACCAAAAATGCAGTGGAATTAGTTGTGAACGTTACCTGCTTATAAAAGTGTCACCTACTAAAGTGAAAGGAGTCGGTAAATATTAGTGTTTGCAACACTGCAAACGCAGAGGTAAAAATAGGAAAAAAATAAGAGAAAGAAAAAAAGGAAGAAGAAGAAGTGCATTTCTTCTTCTACTTCCTTATAACTTGAGGTGATGCAATATCCTCACTAAATTCTAATGCTTTACATTTCTTCTGTTGTACACATGCTGTTCGCTGCCGTATTATGCACTGTCGCCGTTGCTACTTTACGTTCAACATGTTGCATCTATTCTTGTGTGTTATGTTTTCTTTTTAAATGGAACGTAACAGTTTGTTGTGTGTTAAGGGAGCAGCCAGTATCAATAAACGGAAATATGGGCAATAGCAAAAGTTTTAAAAACATAGTAATCGTGGAATAGAAAAGAAATCAATGATTTCCTACCACATACAGTTTATATATCCTCCATTTTATAATTTTATAAAAAGGAAGAAGTATTGTGAATAGCTTTAAGAATGCTTTAATGCTTTCATACTTTCTTTTATATTAATGCAATGGTTCCGCTTATAGTGTTTAATAAGGCAGTCATCATTAAGCTAGTCAATATGCAACAAAGAGATAAAATGTTTTAGGAAATTAAGACTCTCCTCTTAACGTCCTCAGCCTCTCCAAAAAGCATTTGAAGTAATGCCAACTCTATTGTCATGTGTTTTATATCCCAAGATAACACTAGTATTGCGATTGATGACCATCCAATTTGAGGAAAGAAAATAATCAGACATTTTCTAATTAATATCAGCCCAGGATAGTTTAACAGTAGTGCACGTACTGTACAACAAGAATAAGAGAATATGGAGTCTAACTGAGGCAATTAGAATCCTTATGACCTGCAATATCTAGGAGATTGTAAGTTCTGCACCAGCTTTAGTCATTACATTAGCAAAACAGTTTGCAACGGTATCGCTACCTCTTAGAGCCAATATAAGTGTTACTTTTAAAGGATCAATAATTTGCCCATGAAATACTTGTGAAAAAAGGTAGAGTTTGAATAAACTTTTGTGAGGGAATCCACTCTGACAAATTGAAATTCCGTTTTCAAATTCCATTTGGAATTTTGAGAAGGAGAGTAGCCTAGCTTTTGGCATGAAGAGACCTAAATGTTTGGCCTCTCAAATCTGGTCATCTTTGACTCAGTTCCCGAAAATAAAGAATACCGCAATATTACTTATTGTATATACTTATATGCTGTGCTATTTTTCACTATTAACGCAAGCATAGAAAATTGTTGTTATTTTTATGCTTTTGGAGGAGTGAGAACTATAATTATTTATTAAGGTGCAGTTAATAAAGCAAAACATTAACCACTAGTGATGATAACTGCTTTTCAGAATCATTAATATAAACAATAGGAATATTAAATATACGATACAAAAAATCTTTATTTTCCAGCAGTCTGCCTTTGTTTTTTTTCATTGGTTTACAAATATGTCTGTTGATGAATATCATCAAGTCATCATCTCCCGGCAGAACAACTCCGTCATGCTTTTAGTCTAATGAAAAAATTAAAAGAAAATGATTAAAAAATAAATTAAATATCGCATCATACCTCAAATTACATCACGAAAAAATGTTAAAGAAAGAGAAAGGAAGCAGGAAATTGAGTAAACAAATCAGCAAACTGATGACAGCTTCTGACGAGAAACTGACTAAAGATTCAAATAAGAAGGCGACTACGAAGACAACGACGTCAATACATAAGGATGCAAATAAATTCAACACAAGCAATGCCAACCATTTGGAATAACCCGGGTGTGTATGTGGTCTCAGAGGTAAAAGAAATTGCAATTAAACGCTTGAATATTTCTTCTAGAATACAAGTGGAATGAAATTGTAATTAAATAAGATGAGAATATAAAATAATGAGTTGCTACAAATGCAGACATTTGATTACAATAAGAAATAAAATGTATTTAAATGGTCATTATGAAGTTAATAATATAATTAAGGTCATTGTCCGTCTAATGGGCAAAAGAATTTCAGCTAAGATTCCGGAACCAGTGTTGGGAGTTTCAGACTCGACCACCAACCAGTCATATGTGTGCAGAGAAATCTGGATTTAAAAATGAAAGACGCAAACACACAATTTCAGCAGCGGCACTTTAATAAAAAAATCAAAGAAAATGTTTTTTCTATTCATTTATTTACTTTTTTTTACGAATTCATTACAAAATTTTAAATTTCATTTTTGTTCGTTTTTTGTAGTTGTAAATAATTTATTTTAAATGTTTTTCCAATAAATCTTCAACATTTTTTATGCATTTCATTTAATATTTCCCCATTTTTTTGTTATTATTTAACATATTGTTGTTGTTTTTTAAATGTTATTGTTAAATGTTGTTTCTATTATTGTTTTAATAATGAATATCATAAAAAATTTTCATGTTCACTTACGTTGTCATTATTTACACCTACAATTTGCAATTCAAAACTAAAACAACAAAAAATTTTAAACAATAACAACTACAACTAAAACATAGAAATAACATACTTTGGTTACTATAGAGAGGAATTTAAGGAGAAATAATCCTGAAACATTTTTGGTGAAAACTCTCTGTACCATATTTCAGCAAAGTATTTGATTTTAGTAAGGCTTAGACATTCTACTTAATCACCGTAGAGTGTTGAAGATACGCTTTTCTATAATTAAACCATGTGTGACAGACAGAATCCTGCAAGAGTAGAGTATTAAAAAGATTTCAGTTTAATTGACTGCAAATAGAATTTTGGATGTACAGTGCATGCATAATTTGCTAAATTTTAATAATTCCTGCCTCCTACTTCCTATATTACTTGGTACATTCATTGAATGTTTCTAATAATAACACAAAGTGAATGTCTGTTACAATAAATGAAAGTTACTAATCTACATACGTGTTCACAATATTCCCTTAATTTTTTGTCGTTTGATTATTTTCATATTGTTTTACAAACACAAACATTGTTTTTGTTGTAACTGTTCAACTAGACACAAAGCGACAGACACTTCTCCACAATAAAGCTAATATCGTTTGGTTGTTGTTATATATTCTTAAGAATGTCTTTATTGACTAATGTGAAAATAAATTATAATATTTTAAGTACTAAAGCAAAGGTAACATTGATTTAAAATTTATAAATTTAAACAAGTATAAATACAACAAGTATACTACATTTCTTCCCCTTTTTAGATTTTGAAATTATACCATAACAAAACAAAAATTTTTTTATTGCAATTACAACTGATACTTAATGTTTTTATTCTTTCTTAATCTAGCCTTTAATGGTAATTCTGTAATATTATCATCTTTGTCACTCACATTTTCTGCATCAAAAAATTCTTCCTCGTCTTCTTCTTCTTTTTCATTCCTTACTTTTTCAACACTTAAATTTTCATTTTGTTCTAAGTTTTGTGGAGTACTTGATAATATTACATCTTTTTCCATTAATTTTAATTGATTTCTATGAGCAACCCTTCGTCGTCTATTAACTTCAATCAAATATAGTGTGTCACTAATTTTTTTTGCAAATGGTACCTTTGACCAATTTTGCATCACTATTTTGATCTGGATTCAAATACAAAATATTTTTACCAACTTTTAAACTGAAATTTTTAAACTTATTGCTTTTTTGAAACATATTTTTCTCTAAAATCTTTTTATCTTTGTAGTTTGTTGGATTTACTTTTGTATTTGAGTCTTTCTTTAAGTTAATGTACGATAATAGAGTAATTGGTTTATATGATAAAACAAATTCACTTGGACACATACCTGTAACAGTGGATGGAGTGTTTCGGTATTTAAATAAAAAGTTTAATACGACGTTTTGGACAGAAAGTTTATCTGACTTGTTAGATAAAAAGTACGATTTCAAACTATTTTTAACGGTTTGAACACCTCTTTCTGCCAAACCATTACTGGGGGGATGATAAGCAGGACTAAAAAGTTGATTTATTCCGTTTGATTTTAAAAATAATTTAAACTCCTCACTTCTGAATTGTGGTCCATTATCGCTTACTAGCGTACCGCAAAATCCAAAATTTGAAAATAAAAATTTTAATTTTTCAATAACCAATATTGCTGATGTTTTATATAAAACTTGTACATCAATCCATTTAGAAAAATCATCAACAACTATTAAAAAATCATTATTTTTGAACTGAAACAAATCCACATGAATGCGTTCAAACGGAAAAGAAGTTGGAGGCCACGTGAAATTTGGACAATCTTTCGTCTTGTTTTGAGTTTTTTGACACGACGGACAATTTGAAACATAACTCTCAATACTTTTATCAATGGAAAGCCACCAAAACGAACCACGAGCCAACAACTTCATGCGAACGATGCCAATATGCGTATCGTGTAACAACGATAGAATTTTACCTCTTAAAATTGTGGGCATAACTAAACGATCCCCATAAAATAAACAATTCTTCTTGACCTCTAAAGAAATTTTAACATTATTATATGGAATTAGTAGACTATTTGATTTCACTTCTTTTGACCAACTATTATTTTGAACTAATTCCATAACCTTCCGTATTGTAGGGTCTTTTTGAGAACACAGGACAATGTCCTCCAAGGAAATTGGCGCTTCATTAACAAAATTGAAAAAATTTATATTCAAATTACTAACATTAGTTTCGCCTTCTAGTGGTAGACGTGACAATGCATCGACATTTTTCTGTTTTGAACCAGGACGTGGTTGGTGGTCGGTGTATACCGTAAAATTATAACCATAAACAAATTTGTGAAATCTCCGAATTGCAAATACCACCGCTAAAGCCTCTCTATGAATCTGAGAATAATTTTTCTCTGCTTTACTTAACGTAGATGAAACCATGTAACACGGCCTCTCCTGACCATCAACAACTACACTTAAAATGGCACCAACACCGTATGGAGACGCGTCACACGCAATTACAATAGGTTTATTTGGATCGAAATGAACCAACAAATTGCTATTGCATAATAACTTTTTACAGTTTTGAAAAGCCAGGGTGCCATCTTCATCCCAACTCCATTTTACGTCTTTACGCAATAATTTATACAAGGGTGCTAAGACCGTAGCACTATTTGGCAAAAATTTGGAATAATAATTAATTAATCCTAAAAAACTTTGAAGTTGGTCAATATTACTTGGTTCAGGTGCTCGTATTATAGCCTCCATTTTAGAATTTGAAGGTTTTATACCTTCAGGGGTAATGGTATGACCCAAGTACTCAATTGTATTTACTAAAAGTTTACATTTATTCCAATTGATTTTAACATTGAATTCTTGCAATCTACTTAAAACTTTATACAATTTAGATTTACAATCTTCTTCACCGTTACCAGAAACTAAAATATCATCTAGATATACAACAACGCCTTCTAAGCCCTGCATAATTTGATCCATCACTCTTTGAAAGATCATAGGTGCAGTTGAAACATCAAATGGTAAACGGCAAAACTGAAACAATCCCATATGGGTATTGATAGTTAACAACTCACGTGATGATTTATTTACCGATAGCTGTAAATAAGCCTTACTCAAATCAAGAATACAAAAACACGTTTTACCCTTCAAACTTGTGAGAATATCATCAATTAACGGTAATGGATATACATCCATTTCAATAACTGGATTTATGGTTACTTTAAAATTTCCACAGATTCTTATTGTAGAATCTTTTTTCATGACACAAACAATCGGAGTTGCCCAAACACTTTTTGGATGGGCTCTATTATTCCCTCGTCACGCATTCGACCCAACTCGGCCTCTATAGAATTTTTTAAACTTAAAGGCACTGTGTACGCCTTAAAAAATTTTGGTTGAGAATTTGGCTTGACAAAAATATCAGCTGAAAAACTTTTAATAGGACCTATACAATCCAAAAATAAGGATGGAAACATACTTTTCAATATTTCCACGGTACTGGTTTGGCAGACGTTTTTTATTGATAAAATATTACCTGTCTTACACAAGGTTACCTTAAAAAATTTTCGCCAACCCGGAAATAAAACATCTATCCAATTCCGTCCCATTAGAGGTGTGAATTGCCTGTTGGATTTCACTACCACCAATTCCAAATCACTTTTTCCATCAACTGTCACCAATATTCTCCCAAGAACCTCCACAGCATTACCTGTTAAAACTTGTAAAGGTGGAAAATCAATAATTTTTAAATTTAAATCATTAAAATAAAATTCATAGTCTACATTAGAAATAACGGACACGACGGCTCCAGTATCTATTTCCATTTCTAAAATTTTACCATTTACGATAAAACTCTTTACCAGTGCTGACTCCGATCTATTTACCCAGTTTAACGATCCCAGCTTAAACTCCAACTCGTTAACATTGTTCTGTCTATTTAAATACCTTTGAGTTAATCTATTCTTTTTCGAAAAACAAGCTTTCGCCGAATGTCCTTTCTTTCCACAGGAAGAACAGGTCCACTCCTTAGCCGGACAACTGCCACTTGCATGCTTAGATGCACATTTTGTACATTTTTCATACTTCTTGTACTTTTGAGGGTAATGATTTATTTTGTTGACATCATACGACGATGAATGCATACTTTTTTGTTCTTTGGTGACCAGCTCGAACGATTGTGCTAATTTGCACGCCTCTTCCCAGTTCAAAGATGATGCTGAGAGCAATTTTGTCTGAAGTTGACTGCTGCTAACCCCACAAACTAAACCATCACGCAATGCTTCATTTAAAAATGCACCAAACTCACAACGTTGTGATAATAATTTCAAATTTAATATATATTCACTGATGGGCTCATCAGGCTTCTGGGAACAACTATAGAATTTAAACCGTTCGGCAATAATATTTCTTTCCGGACTGAAATGTGGCAAAATTATTTTTATCAGATCCTTAAAAGCTTTACTTGTTGGCTTTTCTGGTAACAAAAACCGATTTTATTCTTTTATATGTATCTGGGCCAACCAATGTTAAAAATAAAGCCACTTTATTTTTATCTTCCACATTATTTATTATAAATAATTGCACGATCCGTTCTAAATATTCGCCAAAATCGTCACCAAACACAAATTGTTCAATTGATCCAATTAAAGACATTTTCTTTTATATAATTTTTTGTGTATCTTCTTTTTTTTTTTACTTATAAATTTTTCCTTTTTTTTTTTGGGTTCCACACTGCTCGTCGCCAAATATGTTATATATTCTTCAGAATGTCTTTATTGAATAATATGAAAATAAATTATTATATTTTAAGTACTAAAGCAAAGGTAACATTGATTCAAAATTTATAAATTTAAACAAGTATAAATACAACAAGTATACTACAGTTGTTAGTGTTTTTTTTCGCCTTTCATTCACAGTTGCACTCACATGTGAAATTAAAACGCGACAAAACAGACGCATACAGTCGAGCGTGCCGAAAAAAATTTCGTTTTGCAAGAGATTTTTAAATTCATTTTAATTTTTATTGAATTTCATTAAACAAACATCATCAACGACATTTACAACAATATGAACAAAAAACAAAATTGTCAAAAGGCTACAAAACGCAATCCATAAAAGCATTGAATTTATTTCATTTAAGTTGTTGAAATAAATTCCAGTTTAATATTTAAACCATATGGAAAATTATATTTCTGATCAAAATTGAGAGGATACGATAGTTTTAGAGTTTCATTAACTTCTTACATACATTATTGGTCATTACAATACTACAGTCAGGATTACAACCTAACTTCTCACATCACTTATGTTATGTGTGTGTTAATTTTATACATGAGTAGTGGGATCTAAAATTTTAAGTCGACTCCAAACCACAGATTTTTGTAAAACTTTTCATATTAATTTTATTTACTCTCAGAGCTTTTGTCAGAAGTCACCAAACGATTATTTTCCATATCTCAGTTTATTGCAGACATATGGCCTGGGGTTTGAACTGCGAATGCACGTCTAATAAGCCAATGCATAACCCACTACGTTGGTATGAGTGTTTCACAAACAAAATTTTAAAAATTATTTAGGATGGAGGTCACTTCGGTCACATATTACATTTAAGAATTTTAGTTATCCATTGTTTAAATTTCAATCAAAATTTGTTGGAATCATTGAATGTCGTGGTATGAGCCATGTGGTGATTTCCAAGAATTTCTCTTTAGTACGAATAGAGGCTCACGTTCTTCTACCCTCGCTTATAAGTGCTCCCTTATAAAAACGTCGCTCTTTAACTTTCACAGAACAATTTCACGCAAAATTAATTTGCCTGATAAAAAGTAAGTTTTGGTGTAACAGCCTCTTCTCTCTCTCTTCTACTGTACTCCATTCCTTATGCTGTTACCTATGATTTTCAATTCGCACAAATCCATTTGAACTGAGCTGCTGATTACAAAAATAGCTTCCCGAAAAATGGTCCCAATAAATGTGCTTCACACCGAATTTGTGCAAAAAAGTGTGATGAATGCAGGGAAAAAAATTTTTTTAATTATCCACTCCTGTCATTTGCAAATGCTGAAGATGTAACTGCTTAACTAAACCTAAAACCTTTAGCGTCCTACGTTCCTACCTTAGTGTCGTACGTATTTGATAAACAAAGCATCCCATTACACCATTTCCGATTTCATCATTAGAAAAGTCAATGTAGAGTGAATCATATATTAAGTTCCGCCTAAGTAAATGAGAAAAGAGACCTCGACGAAGACAAGTGTTTCCTTTGGATTCCATTGATGTAAAATATTTAAGATGATGTTCTCAAAAATCAAAAATCAAGGCTTCCCTACTAAAAGTGTCCTGCACTTTTATTTATTTTGAAACGTCAACGTGTGTCCAAATATTAACTCAACAACCGAAATTTGCAAATTTGTTCACTTAATTTGAATACGAAAATAAAACATAAAATGAAACTTTCAATTCAATATCTGTTCAATTCGAATATTTTTCTTTTTGCCCTTTGCGCCGTTCATTCTCCTCCAACAACATGTTGACAACTTTGAAAATGTCACAGAAAGTTCAGGTATTTTTTGGTTTTTTTGTTTTCATTTCGTTTCCATTATCTTGTCTGTTAAAAATTATGCCAGAATGGATAGCCAAGAAAAAAAACTTGTTACAATTTGTTGCTGTTTTATGATCAGAATTATTTTTTGGCTTTTATTTCAAGGAGCTTTTATTACACTTTTGACTCCTTTAGAGCTCAGTGTGAACCCATGTTACTGCCACTACATTATCGCACTCAATACTTGAAATTTAAATGAAATTGTTTCGGTTTTTTTTTTTCTTTCAGTTTCTCTGAGATCAGTTTTAAAAACAAATTGTGAAAACTTGACCAAACCACCAGTTGGTCAATAAGTGTCGGTTGGCTGCTGATTTCATTTCATGTCTTTTTTAACTTTTGTTATTGTTGTTATTAAAGTTTATTTAATAGCCTTGTTATTTAAAGGTCATAACGAAATGAAAATTAAGTGGCACCCGATTTATAAAATGCACAAACAGAAAATCGTTTGCAGACTAATATCAGAATGTTGTTCTGATTTAAAATAATTGTTGAGATAGTCGAGACCATCAGTAGCAGGGACTATAATGCCTAGTTTAAGGTTAGGAAATATATTCAATAAGTTTGAATCGCGTTGATATTTTACCAAAAGAGGAAGAGCGAAACGAAATTAAATTAAAATAAGCATAGATACTAACAGCTTCATCCGTATTGTATCTTATCATTTTGAATGGAATTGATGGCAGAAGAGATAAACCAGACTTATGAATAATTATTACCCATGCAATGCAAATACCAATACAATTTCAAAAGCAAAAAAAGTAACCTAACGTAAGTTTACTTTAAGTCTGCACTGTAATAAATCGTTGCTTGCTTCCCTTTCCCCAGTTCATAAAATCCTTCTGAATATTTAATCCCTAAATATTTTAAATTCAATTAATTGATGTACAAGTGAGTACAAACTGAATGATTGCGGAATCCATAACTCATTAAGGTCCTTCAACAACATTGCCCGATACTTTGTTGGAATGCAACACATGTTTGCACACAAGCCATTGACAAATATAATCAAATAAAATCAGTTGTTTTAAACACAATAAAAAAATATAGGGGCCCCGAAAAAAACATATTGCCAGTGTACAGACAGTTGAACATACAAACGGCTAGACAGATAGTCACTTTACATTCTCTATTGCAATATTAATATTTTAATGCCGATTTTTGTTTGTAAGCGTAGCGTTGACACTGTGAAAATAAAAGCCAAATTTTATTTGTATTTGTTTTTTCGATTAAAATCCTCCTCCTGTTTCACGATCAGTTCTTGTCTTATCTGAATACAACAAAATAGTCCTTCTTTGAGGCAAATGTACAGCTCGGAGAATAATCCATTCGTTTGTGTAATTAACTGTTGTAGCAAGAATTTTTCCAAAATCATTAATTCTGTTCCTTATTTCCAAGAGAGTAGTAAGAAGAGAGCTGTCAGTTGACATTCCGCCCAACTAAAGACCACAGCCTCGATGTAGGATAGTTGCTAATATCTGTATCTTGTTCAAATCAATTTGAGCTGTTTTCAGAAATGGAAATGGTGTTATTAAAATAATAAGCAAAAGCTCCAAAAACAACACAATAGACTTGATCATGTGTGAAATGATAAAAACAACACAATGGACTTGTTCACGAATAAGTAAAAACGAATAAGTAAAAATATAGCAACAAAAACAATTTGCTTGTCAACAAGAAGGATAAATAAAAATATAGCAACAGCATCTATATAAAAATATATATAAGGCACAAAGATGTAAACAACCAACAACAAAATATAGCGGACAACGAAGTAAACAATAAAAAATAATGAAAGCAAGTTGTTAACATTTTTAGATAGATCCCAAAGGCAGTCATTCTCCTTCGAGAGTATTCAACATAAAAATGCGATAAAAAAATGCAAAACAAAGCTAGCTATGCTGGCAAAAATAATTTAGTCAGCCTTGTGTCAAGACACGTTGCGTTGCGAATCGCGGTTTAAAGTTCTAACAAACGAGTATAAAAGAAAGAATAACAAAGTAAATTGTTATTTTGTAAATCAACGGCTAAAGGTCGCACACAGAATTGTGTGGAATAAAGAATTGCTTTAAAATTAATTTTGATTTTTATTTAAATTCTAATGTTTTTAAAAAGGTAAAAACATAACAAAATTTTGTCTGACCACATGGTATATATAAAATGCTATAATGGTCTGTCTTGCTTTTCCTTATATGCTTTTTATGTTTTCCCTCCATTTTAATTTACTATCTAGTGTAATTACTATACATATTCCGTCATTTTGAATAAAACTTTGCTTTTAAGCTCTGAGTTATCTGAATATCCTTGTATTTCTTTTCCTGAAATTAAAACAGATTATAAAATATTATTCTGGAATAAATTATCGATAAAATTATTAACACTAATACAATTTTAATACGATTTGAATTATATTGGTTCAGTTTTTTATTTTATGAATAATTTTTTTTTAAACTTTGTGGTATTTATTTATTTACAAGATCCTAGTGTGCACGAAAATTGGTCTAATCGAATGAGGAACCGTGAGGGCAGCCGTGGCAGCGAAGTAAATGAAATAATATTTAATTTCTATGCGGAAATTGTTCTACTTCACAACAAAAAATAGATTTATCAAAATTTGAAATCGTTTTCTTTACTGCATTTTTAAAATTAAACTTTTAAATGGCCCACCTCTCAAATTTATTGTCAAAAAACTTATTATGACAAGTACATATGTGACGTATGAGTGATATTTAATTCCATAAGTTTCATATGCATGACAAAATTAAACATTTCTTACTGCATACTTTTCAGGGTAACTATTCTAGGAATTGTAATATGGGACGTATGAGCAATAAATTTAAATTCTATTAAACAGAAAGTATACTCACTAATCTACAGTGGACATTTTTCCTTAAAATCTGGCAATCTCACTATTTAGAGTCTTTTTTGAATCGTTGTGTCAAAAACTTTGCTTATTAACGCTTCTTTTCGCTTTATTTAAGCCAATTGCAGTAAAAGCTCTTGTTAAATCCTAATGTTTTTGTTTACTCTGCTGCAGTAAGAGTGCGTACTCTTCGTTGCCTTATTATGCACTGTCGTTGCTGTAACTTTTGCATTTTTTCTGTGTTATTTTATCTTTTTAAACGAAACGGAATTAGGATTTAAAAAAAACGAGAAAGATGAGCAACAAAAATGAAAACAAAAAAACATGAATATGTAGTCATCGTGTAATAGAAAATAAATCAAGAATTTCCTGTTAAATAAAGTTGTTTTGGCTGGATTATGTCAAGAGAAACCTTGTCAAAGCTTGTGTTGAGGCAATAGAAAGAAAATAGTCAATAATTTAAAGGTTTCGTACTCGTCTACATAAGCATTGGCGTGTTCTACTGTGAAGTAGTAGCTAAAGTTTTAGTTGATTTCTGTTTTTAGTACGATAATTTGATGCATAGTGCTTAACTAGACGGTCATCATACAATTCATATCTCTTCGAATAAATATTACGTGATCTTTTAGAAAAATTTATAAACTGCAAGATCATAAGCTTATTTATTTGAGATGTTAATTGTAATATGTACTGAACTAGTCAAAGTAAGTGCCTTGCTAAAACCCCCCTTTCCGATACCAAAAGTAAATATGCAAGCCTGGAATCAAACATTTATTATTTTGCACTGTTTAGTCGAAGATGATGGGAAAGACAATCCTATTCTTAGCAAAAACCGGGCAGTAGCGTAAGAGGCTTCACTCCTTAGATCATTCATTCCTTCTTGTGAGAACCACAAAATTGCATTGGATGGTTATCTTAGTAATTTTCTTATTCGTATCAGTCTAAGAGCTTCTAGCAACTAAATTCAACTTCGCTATACAAACACATGAGAATACACAGTTTATCTGAACCAATCGGGAGCTCAGGAGTATGTGAAAGTTATTAAATACGCCATGAAAAGTTTGTCAACTATGTGTCGATCGGAGTCGTTGTTCAACTGTAGGTTTCATCACTCAGGGGTAGCGTCAGAATGACAAATTAAGTAAATAAGTAACCAGTACCAATGTGACACTTAGACATTTGATTAAAAAGCAAGTAAAATTAAAAAATTGCTGAAAAATAAAATAATAGACATCAAGACTTTGACATGCCAAATCCGATATATCATACCGCATAGCCTGATTTAATTTCTCAAGCATATCACAAATTTTGGGACACTTTTCTCTGATTCCATATTCCATCAAACCTATAACAGATTTCAATCCTAAAACAGTGGCGCCTAGTTAAATACAACTATATTGTTAGCATTCAACTATTTGATTTTTAGGAAGTCGGGATGGGTGTTGGTGTTTTACAGATTTTTCGTAATATAAAATCACGTTCTCTGCAATATAAGGTATGTACTCTGTATTCTTTCCAAACCTGACTTTAGGTTTACAGAGTGACTACGACTAGGTATTAGAGAAGGTTTTCAAATTTTTCCTAGAAAATGGTTAATAAGTAGAACGACCTGTGTTAAATTTCTTGGACTATATAATTTAATTTTTTTTTTTTTTTGAAGCGCATAGATGGTTTGGTATGTACATTCATAGAGTACTCTTGCTTTACAATGACTGCGATGGTTAAATAGAATTCATAACGGAATATGATCTTAAGTAATCTGTTTACCTGAGCGGCTTTAGTGTAATTTCAGCAAAGACTGCAAAGACTGTCTCAAAAATTCCTTCCTTGACTATTTCTTATATTATTAGGCAATATCAACCAATTGTTAAATGATAATCTCAGGCTATCTATCTGTTAGTTTAACGACTTAAAATCAGCTAAGACACGAAAATAGTTTAGCGTTACAGATATGTGATCTAGCTACTAACTAACTTAAGACGCAGCAATTCATAACCCTCTAATATAAATTATTTCTTGACTTCTCTCTACTTCGATAATAAACTTTTCCATTCGAATGGATAACGTTCAGTATGCAAACTTTACAAACGGATCTTATCATGATGGTGTCAGTTGGCGATAAAGCGAGTGAGTAAAAGGATTAACTTCAGGTGAATAATTCTATTCTAAATGTCCACAATTCTTGTTATTGTCAACTGGTAAAATATAACAGGATATGTGGATGAAATGTATGCATCTTTATACACTGCCAAGCGGACTAGAAAGTGCTTTTCTTACAGCAGTTCGATCATCAATAAGATAGTGAGACATATACTTGCATGCATGAATGGCAATGAGGGAATTTGGTTCAGCTTAAATGGTATGGAGTGGACGTTAGGAATGCAATGTTTCGTGATAATCTATGTGTTTATGAAGGTTGGTACACTGCAGTATACTATTAAAATTTCAAACTGGTTTGAGTGTGACTTAATTTTGTTAAACTTTGATTCCATTTTTTATGATTTATCCGAAATCTATGGCTTCGCCGTAGTCTAGTAGGTCTTGTGTCAGCCTAAAAAACGTGCGCCCACGGTTCAGTCCTCAGATCCTGCCTATCGAGTTATCTCCATTAATTTCTTAGTCTTCAGGCAGCTTTAATTGATATTATGTACCACAACACTGACTTTTAAGGCGGTGTTGTACAATACCGCTGTTTTGACTAGTAACAAAAGGAATCATGTCTTTGGAACGAAGGGAAAATCGAGATATCTTTACAAATTCTTCTGTCCATCGTGCCTAATCTATCTTGATGAGTACCACCTATTTTAAAAATGTCGTATGTATCGCCGATAACATTTAGTTATTTTTTAGAAACGACTGTTCAAGATATACGCATATTACGAAATTTTTCTACTCTAGTCGAAACATGAAATTATATTTTTTTTTTTTTGATCTTTATTTAATTGAGAACTTTTTCTTTAACTTGATCTCATTTACGTTTTGTATCAGTATGGCAAAGGTGATAATTTAATTCTTTTATCTTTGAAATAATATCTCATCGTCAACGTGCTTTAAATTTTTTAACTACAATGTTCAAAATATTTTTTTTTTTGTGTTTTTAATTCAAATATGCTTTGACTCAAAAGTCTGTCCGAAGCTTTTGTCGTTGCAAACTCTTGTTGTAAATATTCCAAAAGCCATAAATGATGACATCAGTTGATGTGTTTTTTTTTTTTTTAAATATTTTGTTTGTTGTTTGTCCCTTATTATATTAAACAATTTATTGTAGATATATTCAAATTTCTTGATTAGAAACAACACCCACAACAATAATTTGCAAATTTTGTCTTGTTTTGTCTCCTTGTTTATGTAGTTAATGTCATGTGTAGTACATGGTCCCTTGAAACCCTATATGAAAGGGCGAACATACATATTCTATATTTTTTTATTATAAATTTTTTATTGTAGTAAAAACCCTTGTTAATATCTGTTGTAAATATTCGAACATTGTTCGAATTTCGTTAATTTTGTGTAACTTTTAAATTAATATTATATACAACAACGACAACTACATGTTAATAATTTGTTATGCCTCCTGCTTATCCATAACTTATGTCACAGTTGAATGTTTTTTTCCGTTTCAGTTCTAAACCTGCGATTGATTGGATACTGAAACGGAAATTGTTCAAGTATCTTGTTTTTAAAGAATAAAATGCACGAGGCCATTATTGATTATTACTGAAATGATATATTTTATGGCCACTGAAAATTGTCTCAACACCCATCCGTTAAAACCAAAATTATGAAAACAACATTCCTTAACTGTCAAAGGAAAATTAGGAGAAAATTCCTAAGTAGAAGATAAGACTCTCCTGAGTTAACCTTCATTAAATGAGCGAAATGCATGAAAAACAGCAATTCTGATGAGGAGATTAACGTGTTATTATCCAGAATTCACGCGAACATGAAAGTACTGAGAACCCTATTCTTCACATACCGAGTAGAGTTCTCCGGTTGGCTGAAAGTATTACCTTATTTTATCGCTTTTTTCAAAAGGAGCAGAGAGGGTGGCTCATAAAAGCTGTTTAAAGAAATACTTTACAACGAAGCTCCGATGGCAAAGTTAAAAATTAGATGGGCATAATCAAGAACTTGGGAAGCTAAGAGCTGATTGTGTAGCCAAAAGGGATTTTGATAACTTTTATACCTGCATGGCATTGTCAGGATATCTGAGAAATTTTTATTATTTTATGTTTGAGACAACTATGTGACTAAATTAAATCAAATAAATTCTTTTGAGTTTTTAACGGGAAAAATCAACCTTATACTGACTTTAACTAATTGCTGAAGTTCCAGCAAAATATCGCTGAATTGCGCTAGTTTTATAATTCTTATCTACTTTAATTATTTACATCAAATTGAAATTCGTAATGTAATAATGGCTATTGGGCTGTAACATTAACAACCAATATTTAAAATAACATTTGATACTTCGAATCTTTTCTACACTGTTCTTGCTATTGTCCTCTACTTTTCCCTGAAGCCCTCTACCGTTCATTAAAGCCCCATAAAAACTTAAACTTGTTAAAACAATAAAAGAACAAATCTGTGAGTGGTTGTGCGTTTGCATTTCCAGACAGATTCTAAATGTGTGGATGTGACTGTAAATGCAACAAAATGTTAAAGACATAAATTTACCATTTAAATGTTGTATAACAACCACAACAATAATAACAACAAATATTGACATCCTATTACAACTGCAGCCAATTATAACAACGAAGCTTTCAATGTTAAACTTCTCAAACATTCCAAACCCCTCGAAACATTTATTTATAGGAACATTTTGTTTGAAAACAGTATCATGATTGCTACAGTAAACAGAAAGAGAGGCAAGAAGGGAGAAAGCATTTAATTTTAGTTAAAGCTTCAATGTTCAATAAATTAGAAACGAAATTATAATTAAAATTTTATTGTGTTACATTAACATGCATTGCTGCTTGTTAATAATGGACCATAAAACTGCTGTGTTGTTACAATCGAACTGGGCACTGCTTGCCACACATACGAATTTTTATTAAGTTTTTGGAATGCCAACATAAGCATCAGAAATTTGTTTAAAAGTTCACTATCTATGCTCCATGGTTTTTCATTTTTTATTTTTAAACTGTTAACACTAAACTAAACTGTTTAACACTGTTATTGAAGAAACTTATTTTATTTCGTGTACTTATTACTTACAATATCAATATGATTTTCAAAACTATTGTATTTTCCTTGTCTTTAAAAACATTCTTTAATGTGAACGTTTTCTTAATCGCAGTTTAAGTTTTAATTGACCACAGGTTGACTTAATAGCTAGTTATTGTGCTTATGTTTGTAGAAAATTTTGACTATCGTATACTAAGCTTCAGGGCAAAAAGGCGAGCTATGCTGGCCTAGTTCTCAAGTTATTACCTTTGCAAAAAATAACCTTGGCATACTTAGCACTACCAAAGACACATAAATATAATCTTATTCAGTACATTATCTCAAAATGTTTTTCACAAATCTTCAAATAATTGTATATCTGCACAAACAAAAGAGTCTGATTTCTGTGATCATACGATCTATCGGTGGCTAACAATGATAATTCCGTGCCCAATACCTTGTGTATGTAATGGTTTAATGTCCCATACTTTTCAAGAATGCGTTTCGATGATTCAGTCCCATCGTCAGAGAGTCTGCATTTTGGGCTAGAGACAGCCCCCATTCTAGATAAGTACATTCCGTGTGCCATGTCAAAAAATCGATTTAAACTGATTTAATTACTCTCATGCATAACTCCGAACTCCTCTTATTATATTCTCCCGAACAAAATTTTGTTTACTTCAAAATCCTTAATCTTTATTTTCAATTTCGTTGAGCATACCTTTTTAAATGTCGACCTCTTCGCATAGAAGGGTTCTGGCCCCATTATCGGCGTGAAAGTTTATTTTCTCGCCTGTTCGTCGATGTGTCTATTACTGAGAACTCCTGTATGACCTTGAATTCACCAGAGGGTAGCCGAGTACTGGATTGGAGGCCTGGCTGCTAGTATATTATTGCTGTCTCTTGTATCTCTTGTCGCAGTTAATTTGAAAAATTTTTCCGCTCGGAAGATACCAGTAAATTCCTCTTGGGTTTTAAGTCATGGTACAAAAATCACGAACTTTGTTGAATAGTATATGCGACTTTAGCAGGAATCATTGTAAGGAGTACAGGCGGTATACTTAGATGTTTTATCGTAGTTGTTCACGGTGAAGGTTAAGGTAGGTTAGGTTAACGGGTAGCCTGTTACCCAGTGGCCAGTTCACTTTTGTGGCCCCTTCGCCACCATGCCAAGACCTTTAAATGTGTTATTACCTAAAAAACCCAATGACATCTGTTCTGAAGTGAAGGGCACCCGTATAAAAGCCGTCGTACCGATTCCGTTTCCTCCACATCATTACAGCTTCTGCAATAATCTTGGTGGGCCAGATCGATGCTGTCAGCGAAATTGCCAATGGTACAGTGTCCGTTTAGTATTCCTGTTAGAATGTGAACCGTTCTATTGTTGAACCCAAGTAGTTGTTCGCAGTGTTAATGAAATTTAAGAGCTTTCGGTATCATTCAACTGAAACAGTGGTTATTAGCTTTACAATAAAAACTCCATCCCTTCCCCGCTGATGGTAATAATTAATCATTACAAATGGTATTTGATTTTAGAAAAATTTTCAAAGAAATTTTACAAAAATAACTGCCCCAACAACTGCCAACAGCATTACAGAGAATTTCATTTATTCATTAACAATTTATAGGAATTTAGTTTTTTTTTTCATACAAATACTCGTGGTAGATTGCTTGTGAAGGCTCTTCAGTTGTATTCTCGTATTAAAATTCTTTGAATTGTTTTTCTCTAGACTGTGAAATACATGCGATAGCAGCAATAACTGCAGAAACACGAACTCCAGCAGCAGCAGTCATACAACCACAGCAATATAAACTAATAAACTCTTTACAATAAATTAAATCCACAAGTGATGAGTAGCAGTAGAAGCAAGAGCGGTAGTAGCGAGAGTAGTGCTGCTTGGAAGACAAAACAATTCTTTCAAATAAAAACTTCACAAAAATTCCACAAATGCTTCTCTTATCTCTGTCATCAGTTGTATTCTTAATTAGTTTTAGAAGTAAAAAGACGACTAAAAGTGTTGAGGAACAAGGTATCTCAACAGAGAGTTGAAATAAAATTTTAAAGAAGAAGAAGAATGGTATCCATGTACTTGTAGTTAAGTGCAATTGTGTTAACTGGTTGTAGTGTGGAAACAAAATATTTACAAGTTAACAGCATACGCGTTTTTGTATCCATTGATTTAAAATCTGTTCTAAAATTATTACTATACTGGTCAGGTGGCCAACTACAATTAAACCATTGAGATTGGTGCTTCGAAGATGACCTTATTATTGAACCGTTAGGTGGATAGCTTAGTCGTTTAGTAATTTGGAAATATTCCTGAGCTTCGTTGGCCCACATTTAGCCTGTGATTCTTCAGAGTCTAAAAGCTAGCTTATTGAAGAATTTTTTTAAAGGTAATCAGTATGAGCTAGAGATAGCTTAATGCTTGTGTGGCTTATAAATTGTTTTCTTAAGGAAGTGCAACAAACTACTTTATTAATATGGAGTAGTTTAAGCTGCTTTATCTCTCGGAACAACGTACTTTTTAAAATTTTCTTTAGGAACATAACAATCCACTTACAAAGGGGCTCAAAATAAAATAGTCTCTTCAGCACCTGAAGAACTTTTTAGGATGAAGGCTATCATATCTCCTTCAACGCAGACCAAAGTTTGGATTAGGATATATATCTACCCACTTAATTCATCACTTCATCTTTAAGCCCAGGTTCTCTTCTTTAAAACCTAGCTTTTCACACCAATCGTGTCGTGTATGTCAATTTGATTCCAAGATTGGCGGGACCTACTATTTAACGCCGATTCTGAATTTTTAAGAAGCTCTTAATAGAAGTTTTAGTGAGTCTCAGAGCCATGGCCAGAGGACTGTTGAGAAAAATTCATCGAAGGAAATATCTTTAATTTAGATATCGTTCTGTTCGAGATGTCTGAGCTGGGGTCTACATACTATCTACTAAATTACAGCTACTTCGACATACCTTTTCAGTTGTTGCTTCAATATTCTCAAATTACTTACTGCGACTATCACTTTAGACACCAAAAGAACCAATAACTACCAAAAATTTCTAGAGAGATGAGCCTCGAGTAAAAAATAGTAAAAGATTGCAAACATATATGGAACAAACCCATAAAATGAATGAAGGAAATCAATTTGTTGTCACCAAACAACAGTTTTCACACAATCTAGAGTGCAAACATGAAGATGAAATATCCAAAATAGCCAAAGCAATCAATAACACTCAAAATCAATTATAACTGACCGATACAACATGCAATTATAAAACAACAATAACAATACCTTTTGGAGTGAATTTTTATGTTGCAAGCGGTCTCGATATTTTATCGTCAACTCAAACGTTTAGTATGTTTTCAGCACACGCCAATGTATCTCGTCTAGCAAAAGCATTTTCCATAAATATGCGAAACATTAAAAAGAAAAACTAACTGAGAAACAAAATAAACTGAAAAACAAGAAGAACCAAAGCGCAATTGAAAAACTATATTTGCTGGCCACACAATAACCCACCAGAGGAGCAAAAACACTTTGACTCATATATACGGCAAATAAGGAGTGCGCACAAAATAATTTTGACTTACATTTTTCGTTATAGAAATAAAACTAAGTGGCAAATATTTTCGTTTTATATTTCAATTAAAGTAAATAATATTTGATTTCTTTTGTGTATAAAATTTTTTCAGCCAAAGGTCTCAGAGCATTCAAAATTTTTGAGCCACTTTTCTTCCAGACATTTTTGGGTGTTTTTGAAAAATACGTATTATTTTACTTGCATTGTTTTGGTCGGCAAATCCTTTTTTTCTTCCACTTCCATGCTTTCTCTCAATGCTCAAAGACTTCTTATATTGTTTTATTCTTACCTTAGAAACTATTTTTTCGTTAACACCTGCGAGCTTAGCAATCGTTTTTCATAAACGGCGAGGTTTTTCATTGAAAATTTTCAATTATTTTTTTACGACATTTTTGTTGGGTGCCCATTTTCAAAAAACTAATTTTGCTATTGCAATGAAATTTAGGACGTGGATTTTGAAACAGATGACTAACAAAAACAATGTAACGGTATTAATTTTTTCAATTATGATAAAAGTTATAAGCTTAAAAGTAGGCTCATTTTTTTTTTTGTGCGCACTCCTTACTGTCAGTACATGCGTAAGAATGCGTGTGAGCGCACATATCCACCGGTTTATTTCTGTTCTGTTTTTGTTGGCATTGTATTATTTCGGATAACAACACCGGCAACATAATTACAACTTAATTTGTTGTTACAGGTTTGTGCTTCTTTTCAATGTTTTGTTGCATATTGTAGGCTCTGTTTTGTTGTTCTGTCGTTGTTGTTGTCGTATTTTCTTTTCTATCTGCGATATTGTCGCCGACAAGTATGAATTACAACCACACTACAGAGTAATTAACTAATCAACTACAACAAAAAACGCACAAAATTTCCTCGCTTCTTTTGGCCTGCCATTCAATACGCTTTCACCAACGACATTGCCGTCATCATGGCTATGAGTTGCAATTGTCACTCAAGTCTTGTTATCGCATCATCATACTTTACTTGAATTCTATTGCACTGTGTTGTATTATGTTGTGTCCATTAAAATCAGAAACGCATTTGATACACGTTTATTCATCAATAATTTGTAGAAATATTTTATTTCCAACGTTTTTATCATTCAATAATTGACCGGCAGCAGCAAATTTAAAAATAATCCTAATAACATTGCTTTGATTTTAATCGAATCGATTCTTAATGACGGACGTACTTGAATTGAAATGAAGTTGAAAATGAAGTGATATCGATTTGTATTCTCAAATAGCAATTTCAATAAAAATGTCAAAATAATAATTTTCTCGCTTCACTAAATGCCTTAATAAATAGACCTCCAATTAAAAATAAAACGCAATTAATTTTGGTTTTGTCTCGGTTTCTTTAAACATACTGTGTTCGAGTTGAATGGCGCTTAAGCTTCTTGATTTAAAATTATTCTCTTGTTGGAAATTAAACCTCTTACTAGAGTCTATGACACTTTAAATAGCCTTCCTGTTCATTTAAATGAATTTATATCGACTATGTTACCCACGTTGGTATGAATGCTCAAAAAAATGTTTATATTTTTTGTGGCATCAAATGTTGTCAGTTGTTTTACAACCTGCAACAAAGGCATCTTAATCAAACTTCCACAATCCTTTGTAATACAATAGATATGGGAAGCAGAGAAAAGAAAAACAAATGCAATGAAATTGTCGCATTAAAAACGTGCACTGCATTCTTTCTCTCTTTTCTTTCAAATGTGTTTTAATGTGGCAAATTTAAAATTCAACATTTATAATTAATGTTTGACAAAGCGAATGTGCTACACTAAAGTTAAAACCTCAAATAACTCGTTACGCATCAAAAAGTTAAAAGAGAGGAAGTGTGGCAGAATGGTAGAATGAAAAAGTAGTAGCAGAATTCAACGAAAATTACATTTAAATTACAACTCTTTTCGGATGTAATACAACAAAATGTTGTCTCCCATGCCCTCGCCGTTAGTACTTCTCTATTCGTCTTTAAAAGAGTGTTATACACGCGTTGTTTGTGTCTCCTTGACAAATTGTGTTGCTCTGCAATTAACAATAAAAAAAGATGAAATTTCAACTATTTTGTTGTTGCTGTTGTTACTGCTGCATGTATGCATGTATGGTTTTTGAATCCTTTCATTACGTTTTCGCCGTTTGAGTGATTCGTGCAAGAGCAGAAACAGAGCATAGTTTTCAACCAAAATAACAAAAAAAAAAAAAAAACCCGTTTGCAAAAACACCAACAAAAAAGCAATAAACAAAAATATACCACCAGCACATAGCAACTTTACAACTTTGTCACCCCGGCATCTTGCCAGCCAGTGGTTGTACAGCTTAATATGAGTTGAACGAATGACTAAATGAATGGCAACTATTGAAAATACAATAATAACAACAACAAAAACAATAACTCATTATAAACAAACGACTACCTCAGAAAACTTGCAACTAATTTTTGTGTGCAACATTTAATAAGTAAATATTGTGCAACGAGAACTTAAATACCAGCTTTTAAAGGCGACCACAATAAAAAGTTGTTTTAATTTGCTAGTATTTTAGGTAGTTGTTGCTGTTTATTTGTAAATTTTCTTTTCTTTTCAAATTTGTATTTTATTTTGTTGCTGGTAATTATTCTATTTTTGCTAAATTAATTAGAATTTTTGTGTCATTGCAAGTTGTGCGTCACATTTTAGTTTCACTACGCTTCCATAACTGACTTTAGGACATTGAATGTAAACCAGTTGGCCACCATAATCTCTAAACATGAGGTGGTGTTAGAATTGTTAGAAAAAAAACTCTAAAACGTACACACCGACCCAGCAGACACTTAAAAATTAATATTTGTTGGCAACTATTTTTACAGGTTAACGTTCATTAGTTGACACACGTGGCCACTACGCAAAAGTAATCAAGTAAAATAGGAGGACATCGTTTTGATCACATCAGTTGTAATTTCATAACAGAATCCATACACTATAACGTTTTATATTAAAGTTATGTTCTATAATAATTAAAGGCATCACACCGAATGTTTTCATCTATGCTCTCCTCTTACATATTCCCACCCACAAATATGGTTATATCAGCTCTATTTTAAGACCTAGTAAAACTGGTATCATATTCAGTTCAATTCTATATACTGAAAGTAAAAATAAAATTGTCATGAAAAGTCTCTCAAAAATCTGTCATCCGGAGTGGACTTTAAAATGTATGTTCTGACACTCATGCATGAAATTAGCACACACAACAAAAGTCTTAGTCCTAACTAAAGGGTTGTAATGGCCAATCAGCTAGGGTATTCCAACTAAAACTGTCGTTGAAGCTACAGACATCAAATTAGTTGTTTATTCCGTTTTGTCAAAGCACAATGGACGTCCATAGGTAACTCTGGAGCAATTGACCAAATTTTATATCGAAAATTCATCTTCAGCAATAAGGTCCATTTCTGGATGGATGGGTATGTATATAAACACAATACGATGCCAACTCAAATGAAATACAATAGCGTCCAGCACATCCCAAGAAAGTCTCTGTATGATGTAAATTTTACGTGATTAGACCCACTAAGACCTTGGATTGATTTAAACAAAATCAATAAAATTGGAACACTATCTAGAATGAATGTTTCTATTGGTGGCTGTATTCCTAAAGTCGACCATGCCGCCCTTATGTACTTTGCTTGACAATTTATTTTTCAGTCCTTTGACTAACAGTCGCTGTGATTCATTAGTTGATTGAACAAATATTTTATAATGAATGCTGCTTTTATTTCTAAGAGAAACAAATTGAAGGGGGAAATATGGCAATTGCAAGAAGACTTTACGATAGTTTACAGAGCACAACTGGAATTTATGGAATTTTGTTTTCGTCAGAATTTTTGGTAGCGACTGAAAATAATTCTGAAACGATTTTTGAAAATGTGTTATGCTTATTAGAAACCAAACACAGCCTCATTCCTTAAATGTAGGAATCAAATTTTTATTTTTATTTCGTCTGTAAGAGTGTTACAAAGCCATGAACAGAAAAACCATATGCCTTAACCGTGCGTATGAATAATTCTTTTCCTTTAGAACTTTGTCTTAAATTTTCAAAATTTTAATTGCCATTATTTACCACAAGACATCTTTTGAAATATGTTAACAAAACGAATATTTAATATTTATTGCATGCAAGTAAAGGGTTCTAAAAATATTTTATAATCGTGGTATGTATGATGCAATAACTCATAAACTCTACCGAAATCGCTGCCCCCATGGCTTAAGCACGTCTAAATGAAATCAAACTAATTTTCCCTACATGAGATCACATTTAAGTTTTAAGCAATTTGATATCAAAAAGTTGTTTTTTTTTTTTCCATTAAATACTACAAAGATTAACCATTTCTTTCAATCTTTCAATTACAGCCATCAACTGATAACGATCATCTGGTCAATATGAAGCATTTAATCACGCAGCATCCCCCCTTTAATTGAGCAGGTTGTAACAGAGAAAAGTTTGAAAAACCTGTCATCAAATTAACAACATGAGCCATGGATGCTTGTTTGGATTTAGGCCGCAGTCAACGCAATCTAAACAAACAAAATCCAAAGGATTTAAAGCTGCAAGATCAGCACCAACAGCAACTCACACAATTGCAACAACAGAAACAACAAACACAGGCTATTATAACGAAGCAAAATTATTATACGACACAACAGCAACCAAAAAATAAACGTCATCTGGGACTTTATATCACGACACTGAACTAAGAGTTTCATTTGAATTTATTGCAGTAATATCTGGCATATGGAATTTCCTTAAGAACCAAGCATATATATTACATTCTAGACTATATGTTTTAAATAACGATACCTAAAAAAACTTTAAATTTATTGTGTAACAATGGGCACTGCTCTAGGAGAGACACGCTTCAGATACAATGAATGGGAACAAATGAGATATAGCGCGTTAATGGCATCGCGTATTGACATGTAAATTTAAATTTAGACGGTTTGATGCCATGGATAACTGATCATTTTAATGATATTTATAATATAAAATACTTTCTACAGGAAGTATTGAAAAAGGATCAACACGTCTGTCCACAAGATTTTCAAGTCAAATTAGTTAAATTTCTAAATATGTTCAAAATACTGCAATTTACGACTGACTTATGGCAACTTTTATTAGTTTTTCAAGAGAGTGAATTCAGTATGCCACCTTTTGTAATGCAAAGATGCAATTTTAGAACAAGAAGAAGAAAAGAAACGACAAAGAAACGATAGTTCTAAATGTAGTCATTGTTCATGGTCTCGGTGCGGCAAGCGTGATGATAGAATGGTTGATGATAAAAATTCAAATCAATCCTAGATCAAGACATAAACAGCTTGATGAAAACACTTCATGTATGTCACGTTCAAAATCTGTAGAAAAACAAGGAGCAAGTTCAACGTCCAAATATGCATTGCGAAAATGTGATGATAGCAAAGAAAAGCCCCATTGTGCACGGTGTGGACGATCATCTTGTTCACCACAAAGTTCAGCTTCAAGTAACCGATCGTGTTCCCCAATAAGATGGAGGAATTCACGAGAAGTCGAGGGAAAACAGGAATACAGGCCAGAAAAACAGATTGCTGGAGTGGTAGAAAAAGGTAAACATTCTGATGCAAAAGATACTACCGCTATTGGCTCACAAACCTCCGTTAAATGTTCTAAAACAAGATCCGTAAAAGAAACATTGGCTATAAAGGCATCATCTGTTCCCAAATCAGAACATAAAATAAACAAATCCGATACTGAATCCAGTGAAACTACTAACGGTGGCAAAGTTGCCTCAGGAGTAGTGTTAACTAATTGTACACAGTCGGCTGTGGATAATAAATCCAAAAACCTTAAAAATGATTCTTCCAATGTGAATGATAAGGTCCAAGTTAAAAAGAAATCTAGAAAGTCAAAGAAACGCTCATCGAAACCTAATTCAGTTGACCAGGGTCCAAGTAATTCAGAAGGTGGATCAACCAAGAATGAAAAGCATACGAATAACGACAGCAGAGTAAGAAAACTTATGTATGAACTAAGAGGATTCTAAATCCGGATTAAGATTAAAACTGGATGAATACAATGATCGTGACATTTTTTTTTATTATGTATTATTATATTAGAGTTGTAATGCGAGTATTTACATTAAGTTTTTTGTCCAATTATTTTTAAGTTTTAAATTTCTACATATCTCATTTGTTTATTCAAATTAAAACAAACCAAGTAGACAAACCACAAGTGTTGGGGCACTGAAACCAGATGTAGAGCAGCAGCAGTACAACATAGAAAGACAGAGACCAGAGCAACAGCAAAATGTTCAGCACAATGCAACACCAATATCACGTTCGACAATACCGAAATATCAAAATACAGCGGCAGCAGCAACAACAACAGCTAATATGCAACAAGCATCGTTATCGACAGCAAATGACAGTACAGGTAGTATTAGCAGTACTGTTCAGCAATAGTCACCTGCAACGATTTCATTGCAAAAGAATATGATAACGGTAGAGGTTACCCCGACCTTATCCTGGACTGTATGTCATACCAACACACCTGGCACCACTACGAATATCAAAGCATTTCGCAAGACAAACAACCAATCACAACAGCAGCAGCTGCTGGTCCAACAACGTCTATTGCAACAACATCACCATCTTTTATACCAGAAACAGCATATAGAAGCTAATTTCGATGCCATCGAAGTGTTTGTGGACCCAGAACCTCGAGATTCTTTTAAGGGTGGTGGAGGTCTGTAAAGGCAAACCAAGACTTTGGGGCGCTTAAATCATCACAGTATTAAGGATCTGCATGGGCAATGGACTAACAAGTTCCAGGCCACCTCTTTACAACTGCTGCAGCTGCAACAACACGACTATTCATATGCGTACTATGAACCGGGTGCAGTCTTGACACATACCAACATACCACACGCTGTGCATATGCCAGGAACAAACGAAGATGAAGATCGCATTCCGCCACCACCATAATTCCATAAGAGGTCTTCTCTTGAAAGGGAAAAAGAACAAATTATTGGTATCACCAACTACACGGGAATCGTATCAAATAAAGCTCACACGACAACAAAGCCATAATGTAGCTGGCACAGCTAACTTTAGTAATATTTCCACACCGGAAAATTTCTACGAAGAAATTTCCGCTTCATCTACATCATCCTCCACCAATTCCATAATCAATCCTCAACAGCTGAGGGCCAATTGCCATTCAGCTGGCACACTGACCCACACACTCGTAAAGGAGGAACTGGAAAAAGTACAAAATAGACATGATAGAAGAGCTTAATTTATCCGTAGAGGCTATGCTTATGCCAGAAAGTCCGCGTAATAGTAGTCCTACGGACATAGAACCGCCAATACCAGCGGTAAGTGTTACTATAACTTCAGGTCAGCCTTTGCGGCTGACTTCTTTGTCGGCCGACAACATATGTGATACGGATCTGACGGGGGAGGACCAGCAGATGACTTTATCTCACCCACACCTAAGTCGACGACAGGAAGTGCTGGTCTTTTTCAATCCTCTTACCTAGTGTCTGATCTAGATAGTGGTCTGCAGTGTTAGGAACAACTTCACCACGCTCTATTAAATATTTTCTTCAAATACACCAGAATAAAAAACAGCAACAACAACACTTGCATCATCATCAACTTCATCAACAACAGCAACCTCAGCAATTGCAGAACTTTAACGATGACTTGCATAGTTTTGCGGGATTTTTTACACGTGCCTCTTGCGGTTGCCGTATTTTAAACTGTGCCAAGATAAGAGCTGCTGAAGGTCTGTGTCCTGTTGTTCTAAATACCCGACCCATTGATTCAAAAGCTCGTAGTTTTTGGAATCGCAAAGGTTAGCGCAACATCAAGTTCAAGCATTCACGATGCGGGTTAATTGACTGGTGAGTGTATTTTCCTTTTTTCTCTCAGTCTCTCAGCCTTATCAATTTCAACTTTTGGTCATAAATTGTTTGTTCTTTGTTGTTCCCACTTTGTTTTTCTTTTTCCAATTCCTTTTTACTCCTCTTTTTTCGTTCATAATTATGTTGTTGGCCATAAATCAGGCAACAGTTTTAATTCCATTAACCTAATTATTGTTTCCTGTTGCTTGGCATAAATAATGTTGTCTTTTAGCCAATATTTTAGCCGATAGTGTTTGCTTTTGCTTCATATTTATGTAAATTGTTGTTGGATTTACCGTCCATATTGGGGCAATAAAATTGAAATACTCACTCAGATAATTACTTTTAATGGCAGCGATAATTTATAAATTTTCAAATTAATTATTTTCTTTGTTTAATAAAAATTTTTATGTAATAAATTACCATACTAACAGCATTCATTACATTCGGATTTTAGTAGTAAAATAAGGTTAACAATGTTGTCGGATTACCTTCGTCTAGGAATAAAAATTCTGCAGTTGTAACTTATAGCGAACGGAGTGGAATCACAGTCAGCTAGTAGCTGATAGAAATATACCACAGAACATAACAGAGGCATTATAGGCTTGCCAAAATGATTAAACCGTTACTCAGGAGACTTAACTATCTTTCTTCTAAGACTTTCAAACTTATTGTAACACAAGTCAACGCCCGATATATTCCTCTTACACAATATGATATGCCCATAACTAATAAATCCCATTTTTCTCTAATGTAACACAATTTTCTAGCACTTTTTCATTTTTTTTCTTCCATTCGCTTCAGTTTCGACCCGCACGGGCACCTTGGATTTCTATTGGACTCCACATAACAGTGTGTGGCCAGTCTTATCGGGTTTGAATTTCTATTGATTAGTGTTAATGTTACCGCCTAAGATCTTGATTAAATATTTATCTAGTCTTCACTATTCTTAATGCAGTTTAAAAGCATTTGTTTTTGCACTTGTTTTCTTACAAAAATGAAAGACTTCGGGGTCCTTAGTGCAGTGCATTTCGAATGCCGTCAACAATTTTAGTATCATTAATTAATTTTATTCAAATAGAAATACCATCTGACTTTCTACGCCTTGGAATGAATATAATATAGATAACGAGAGCTAGTAGACAGAGTGGTTCTTATACCCACTCCCCGACACTCTTGTATAAAATAAACACAAATAACATAAGTGGTTTGATCCTTACTGAAGAGTTGTAACGAATTATGTAATTGTGTAACATCACAATGCGATCATTGCTTAAACTTTCTAACTGTCGTCCTTAAAATAAAATAACTCGGATGGTACCGTCTTAAATCGCAATGTAAGTATTCAATGCACCTTTTAGTTAATATAAGCTGTGCTTCCTTTCAGTGTTTTTATAAATTTTTTGTTGTTTTTCTGGTACCGGTAATGACTTTATTTCATGCTAATAACCCTTCCTCTCTAATTTATGGCTCAAACTTGTACGTTCAACTAATTATTTGCATAATAGAGCCACACCAGTGATGCAAATGAAAAAATTATTTTAAATTTACATTTATTTTCGACTAAAATAACTACAAATTTAAATCAATTATTCGTATTTACATTCTAATCTGAAATGCAATTGCTCTCTCGCTGGTGTTCGTTGAAAAAAGTAAATATTTTCACTCATAACACTCACTTACGATGTTACCGTCAGCCAGCCACTGAAAAAAATTGGAAAAAATCTTCTAAAAACTCAAAACCAATGAATTCCTGTTTTAGGGTGAGGAGAAGTATTTGAATATGTGAAGTAATCCAAATAAATATTTTACGAAATTATATTATTGTTGTTGTTAGGATTAAAATAAACAAAGAAACACAACAAACTATTTGAAAATGGAAAAGTGAGAAAAAAAAGAAAACCAGAAATAGAAAATCACGTTTGAAAAATCTGTAACGAATATCAAATAAAATCTCATCCGCGAAGCCTCACTCCTCACTTGAAAATGTATAAACAATTCCGCTTGAATCTTATTTATTTATGGATTGGGTATATAAAATTGGATTAAATATTAGAATTCATCCAGGCAAAGTTGCCACCACTAATATGTTTAATCAAGCGTGTTTTCAAACCGGTTTTAGACAAGCGGTTAAATTAGAGGCATTTGGTTGATCAGTTTATCAAAATTGATTAAGTTTAAAGAAGTACATTTAATTAAATTAATACTCAAAATTTTCTTCTCTTACTCTTATGTAGCTTCCACGAAAAACATGTCAATTTTACATGTTTTAAGACTGTAATTTTGAGTCCAGCTCTTAAATTTATCGTTCATTTCGAAGTGATTTTTAGTCTATGACGGCTTCTTTTGTACAGCATTAGAATAGACCATCAGTTATTTAAATGTTTCTACGAATATATTCATGACTTCAGCGATTTATTGCCTTAAGTGGTCAGTACAATCTTTAAGTTAGGACTACAACCTAACTTCATACACCAATCCCTGTTGTGTGTGTCAATAATGGAACACTGACTCCTGGGTTTACTCGTCCTGCGACTGGGAATACTTCTACAACAACTTTTGCAGGTGCTGTAATGATAAGAAAGAAAACGATATCATTGAACGTCTGTCTTCTCTGTCCTCTTTTTTGAACGAAATGAAAGTATTAAGATGGATGAGAAATGCAAACACAGGAGACATTGTTGAATGAGGGAATATGTTATTAGTTTAGTGTGTTTCCTGATCGTTTTCGACTTATTTGTTCAAAAAAAAAATTCGATTACATGTTTGAAGTTGTACTAACTTTTTCATGAATGCAATTTAAAAATATTTTCGAAAGCTTTTATTGTTTTTGATGCACAAAAATTCCATTGTGGGTTTTCCAACTAATTTTGCTGCGAAAATATCAAAAAAAAATGAGAGATGTCCTGCTATATGTACAGAATGAAATAACACACGATCTATAAACCACTAATTAGAAGTTGCATGGATGTATTCAATAACAATAAACAAATAAAAAACACACGTGTGCACATGCAAACACATCGCATTTATTTAATTTAACAAAAAATGTTTAATTTTAAGAATATTTTTTGTTCCTTTATGGTTTCAAATTTAAAATTAAATTCCATTTATTGACATTTAAGACTGTGGGAAAAGTAATATCGAGGGGAAATATCAGTTCAATTTTATTGAACACGGCAACTGCATTATAATTGTTAGCCAATACTGGCTACATGATGTGGTGGCAATAATACTTCATTTTTCAAACAACCTACCCACCGTATATATGTAAAGTGCAGAACCAACCACTATTATTATTATAACTATCATTTAGTTGCAATTGATTATAATTATTATTGAAATCGTCATTATTGTGATTAACATTATTATGATGAGAAGTCATTTTATTAGTTATTTTAAAGTTTTTGCTTTAATTTTCATATGATTGTTGTTCTTATAGTTACTATTTATGGTTGATGTTTGTTGATTTCTCTTGTGGCACATTTCCCCGTGCTCCCTTGTCTCATTGTTTTCCAAAATCTAATTTACTCCTGGGCCATATGCTGAAGTTTGTATATGAAATGATGGCTTTTAAACAATTGATTGACTCGTCATTATAGTCTGCAGCTAATTTAGTGGAAAATTTACTAACAAATTAAAAATTAGAACATTTAAGGCCACCCAATTTAATACACCACTAAAATATGAATGAATATGATTTTAATTATAATTATTATTTAATTTTCATTATTTTGGTAAAATAAAGTAATAAAAGGATGCATAAGCAAACAATATTATTACAAAATATGCTGGTCTCACTAATAATATTGTACAGATTGTGGGTTTTTTAATGAGTTCATAAAATTTTTGTACCGTAAACAACATTGCATGTGTATTTCATGAGGTTGTGATTGATGATTGATTTATTAAATTAGAAAAGTAGTTACTATTGTTAATATAATTATTTATTTATTCTATTCGTTCTATTGTAAATATTTTCCATTGGAAAGTATCAGAAGCTTATATGTAGTTTTACTCCCTTTCAAGTCTTCCTCTTTATTCCAGTACAGTTATGTCCACCATATTTGGATTATACTCAATGCATTCAATGCAAAGTAAATCATAAATTATTGGCTAATAGTTAGAAATTTTTTGATGTATGCATCGTATAAAACCGCCTTTGAAATTTTGGAAGTCATGTATGTACATGCATATATATGTTCTAAACAGCAGTATATCTTTCGCGCAATAGATATAGCGAGGAAATAGGAACAATTGGAACCGAAATATGTCAATCCGCCCAGGCTGCCGTCCTTGTAATTGGAAATAATGTTGAACATTTTGGACAGGAGTAAGAAAATGTGTATTACAGACAGCGTGATATTATAAATGTCATTTGGTTGCATCTGAAGGCGTAGAATATTTTCTATAATAAAGGCTTTCCATGACCTCATTTTAAGGCGTTTTTCATGAAGAGGGATTGTCTACCAAAAGCAATAGATTTTTTACAGCAAATGACAGACACGTCATTGTACTACAAAATATAGTACGAGTTGAGAAATCGTACGAGTTTGCTTGCCCTACAGAGGTCGTCAGAAAGCGCGCTAACAACGTTCAGGTAGAGTGTAGAAAATACCTAGAAATTAGCCTGTAGTTTATGAATTGACAGCAATATATCAAAGGAAAGTTTTCACAGACTGATATTAAAACTGCTTTCCGCCGGGATTTTCAGTCATGGCTGTAGTATATGATATGAGTGGTCCAACAAGCAGTAAGTTACTGAATGAGCAACTCAAGGTAGCAGTAATGTTAACAGCACACCAATTGTTGTAATTCTCTACTTATTTAAAAATGTAAGAAGAATACATTTTTATATAAATCTTTGAATAAATTTTTAATTTTTTTTCTCAGGTGCAGCAAAAGCAACAGAAGAATGTAACAGCCAATATTATGTATCGTAACCAATCGGTTCTTTTCAGAATCATCATATGATTTAAAGAAAAGTGATAAGGCTTTGTTCGTGTAACACAAAAGTAAACTTGTATTTTGTTAAATTAAATAAGGAGTTAGAAAACATGACTAAAAATAATAAATAAAAACCAATAATAATATTACACACATGCGTGATCCTTAAGGATATTTAACGAATAATAACACAAATTAATCGCCGAGTAAACATTTCCATTTTGGTAAACACACAGACATACAATGCAGCCATTTGAACTGTATGTGATTTGGTGCGTATCTAGGCTCCATTGTTGTCTTTAGCATAAGATTATGAGATGTATTCACATATCCACGCATACAAAATCAGAAGAATTTACACAATTTTCGGTTCAGATACATACATTCATGCATGTAATCAGACAATATTACTAGCAGCATGGAAAAGCAATGAAGCAAATAAATTTCATGATTGAATGCTTTTACTTATGAAAACAACAACAATAACAACAAATAATAGAAGTAAATGTGGCACAGGCATCATCAATTGTATCAGAGACATGCATGAAACATGCTGGCACTCGTATTTGCGAATAGAAGCATTAAATATTGTATGTAGCTGCGTGCAAGTCTTTCTGGCTGTTTCTCTGTACGTATGTATTAAGACTCATGCAGGAGTGTAGTGGTGATTTGCTACACTGGGAGTGCCTTCGTGGATTAAGGGTCGATGTCGAAGTCTTCAATTGTTTTTCCTAATTTTTAGTTAGCCGTGTGTGTTAGGTTTTTATTTTTTCAAGAAAAAGGTTTAAACCTCCCGTGAATTTTTAATTTTTGTTTTTGTTTTTAAATAAATCAAAATAAAAATGGCTTCCTTTTTAATTCTGTTTTTGTTAATTTAATAATGCCAATGAGCATGACTTTGTTCGTCAACATTGTGTTGTACAGACGTCTTTAAATGTAAAGGTTTGTTTTCAACAATCAGTGTTTATTGAAATAAATGGCAGGCGAATGCATTATGATATTTCCGAAAGTAGCCCAAGCAAAATTTTCCAACCAATTTTTAGTTACAACGATAGATAGCGTCATTCTCTATTATCCCACGATTTGAAATGCACTCAAATATAACTCCCTTATATCCAGTTGTTGTCAAGATCTTCCAGTTCAGGCTAAAAGAAATAGACACTCGGTATTGGCGAACGTTGTTCTCAAGAAATAGACAGATGATGACTACTGCAGATAATCCACATTAAACTGTGATTTTATTGGGATGCATTAGGCGGTTTTAGACCTAAGGGGCATTACCGTTAAAAGTTTTTCAATTAATCATTTTTCATTTAATCAGTTAGGGCTTTTTCTTATAATTACTGTAAGTCAACTATTCGTCAACATAGAAAGCTGAATTTTTCAAACGATATGTATGTGAGTTTAGTCTACAAGAACATTTAAAAATCCCAATTTTGAGAAAATATTTAGATACGACCTTTCTATATTAAGCCATCGGTATGTAATAATAAATTTCAATATTTATTATTTAATATCTTTAAGGAAGTTTTAATTGCAAAGCGCCACTAATCCAGTTTATAGTTCCATAAACACCTCATTTAAAAAATATTCCAATACAGACAGAAATTTTCTTTGAATTGAAAAATCTTATCAACTTAGAACTTCCGCTACTTATAATCTAAACAAAACAGAGAACCAAAAAATAAAAAGAATTTTGAGGACAAACTTTGAATACTCAATTCCTTTTTTTTATTTGGGGACGTATTAAGAAACCACAACCGTTGATAGAGAGACCAACGGCAACTCGTTCCTTCTTTCTGCTGAAGTACTTCACAAGTTTTGTGTGAAACTTAAGACACGTTTGTCAACGTGTTCAATTTCTATTTGAAGGATAAAAAACGAAAAATAAAATATATTTTATTTTATTCAAATGTCAGCAATAACAACGATAACGATAACAAAAGCAGACAATTTTCTAAACGGGGTCATGACGGATGAATATCTCACAATCAGTTTTAAGTTTCATAAGAAACTTAACATTTTACTGTCGCTAGTAGACAACGACTTTTGTGTGCCTCTAAATGTGTGGGATATTATTGATCGGTAAAAGATTCTCTTCAATGAAGGATAATAAACGGCAGTATGGTGAGATGGACAACAAATTAATATTTTTGAAATAAAATGCTCTTTCTATATTCACAACAGCCTATCTAGGGATGTTGCAGCTAATTCCAGATCTTCGCAGCTATCCCTTCTACTGTCGTTTTATTGCCTTCACGTGGTCTCAGTAAAATCTTCAAATAAAATTTGAATTACATCGTTTTGGTCAATACAACATCACTTTTAACCGCATGTTATTGCGTCTACTTCAAATCCAGTTTGTCCGATTGATGGTATCAGCAGAATCAATGCATGAAATCTGCTATCGAAGACACGAAAGATAGTTTCGTTAGTATTCCGTCTGTTAGATTACTCGACTAGAGTCCTGTCAAAAAAAAAACAATATTCTGCAGATATTCCATCCACATCGGCTTCTGAGTAACTTAGTGCATCTATTCCCATAGACGAGTCATGTCAAATTTGAGACTGCTATTCGAAAATCGTTTCAATTCAGTGGGCATGGTCACCAATCGTTCAGTGTCCATTTGAAACAGACCCTTTTCTGTACATGTTTTTTCTACTTTGGCTACTTTTCTACATTAAGTCAGTTAATGTGTTTATCCTTAAATACGAGCCATGTTTTTCAGGCTGTACTACAGAAGCCGAATGCAGATTGATTGATTTGATATTTGCCATATTAAAGTGGAGGTCGAAAATTTCCCTTTTAATAGACCGTTTATTTCCATAGAATCTTCAAAACACTGGGTTCTATATAAGGGCCATTCTAGGCAAATAGTTCCGCAAATTTTCCCTTTCCAAAGAACTACCATGACATTCAATCAAAGGAATACGTGGATGAAATAATCGACAGGAATTTGCAGGGAGAAGTGAAGGTGATGCTCCTATTTTGTGACACCTGTGGCTTCCTCTCTGTGGTATTTTTTGTGACGATTTCGTTTTGTAAAGTAAAGTAACCTATCGTCTTAGAACCTGCTGCAGTATAGGTACTAATCACCAGTTGAGCTGAAACTTAGTTAAGACACTAAAACAAGGCAGTGGATAACAAGGCAGAAATCTTTTGTTATACTCCTTAAAAGAACTAAATGTGTAACAATAATAAAACTTCTTTTCTGTTTAAAATAAAGCCATTTCGATTTACAATTATATCTACCTCTGGCAGAAGTTGAACTGGAAACTTTTGAAAGAATCGTTGTTCATACTTTATTTTCAAATCCTTTTGAGTTTTCTGAGTCATTCGTCTCCTTTCTTACAGTGAACTAAGTATGATGGCCAAACTAAAAAACCAATACAATGTAAATGATATGGTCAACCAAAATTTTTAGCACGATTTTCAATTGTTTTGTTTATTTCCTTCATTTTATTTCTTTCTTGGCCTCATAAATATGGCAAAATACCAACCGTAGACAGACGTATTTTCCGTATAGAGCTACTGATGATACACAATAAAATATTTAATTTGGTTTCTTAGATTCCAACAAATAACAAAAGATAACAAATCTGATGGAAGAAAAACGAAAAAAAAACAAACTGAAATGGTTTTATATTTCAGCGCCACTTTAAATTCAAAAAAAAAATCAAAATAATTATTTTTTTGGAAGACAAAAATACTTAAAAGGTATGAAAATAACGTTTTGGTAAAATTGATTTAGCATTTTATAAAAGAGATTCTTGTTTCAGTTTTTTTAATTTTCTTTTTTATATTATTTAGGTACTTAAGAAATATCTTTAAGTACCAACAACACGAAAGGTAGACAAAAAACAAACGGAAACCCTAAATAAATTGTGAGAAAGAATGATGCGGTGGATGATGATGACAAAGATTCAAATATTTTGGGCTTTTTGTGCAATGAATTGAAATTAAAATGCAAAGATACAACAACAATTAAAAACACAAACAATTTACGAAATTCTACACTTCGAGGAATAGATGCGAATAATCTAAGCAATTTATAATTTTTAATAAGAGATGTCCAATCTGCTTTCAATTAAAACGCTTGAAAAATTGTTAAAAAAAAGTTTAAGCTTAAAGTGATCGTTAATCGATCGACGTATACATACTCTGCTGCTACTTACTTAATTTCTTTATTACAAAGCTTTAGTCACTATTATAACCTATCTTCTCATACCAACCATGAAGTGTATTATATTTTATCCATGTGTGGATAAAACACCTGAACAGTTCATAGTCCACTCCAAATAAAATATTTGTGATAGACTTTCCCTTGCAGTTTTATATACTCTGGAGATTTTTGTGCATAGGGTGTATAGAACACCTTCTAAATCACTGATCTGGTACCGAAAATGGGATATACTGCTTTTGAAGATCTATTTGATATCAGAGATATCCAACTGGAATTATTCTAAAATAGCAAAAAATAGTTCTAAATGGCAGCAATGATTAACCCAGATATGCCCATTGCTTGATCACGATCATTTTAAAAGTATTTTAATATTATTTTGAAGCCAATGAGGAATAAAAGCAGTGCATTTATAGGTTTTTAAAGATTCATTGAAAAAAGTGGTTTTTGAAAGACATTGGGCACATGACTTATTAGGTGTGATACGCCACAAAACATTTTACATGTAATCTGTGATCTGTGTCACATTTTCGGCATCTAGCATTCGGCATTTTTTGATGGCAGACTCCACATCTAGTTTGTTTTTCCTGTGAAATTACTTACCTGTAAATGTACAAAATTTTACTTGCCGTACAAATATGGCCCTATATTTAGTCGTTATGACAATATCATTATCACTCTATAATATAGAGTGATACGAAATTTCGAATGTGCCCTTCACTGCTCTATATAATATTTAATAATTAAATAACTAAATAATGCGATACCGATTCGCGTACTATGTGCCTCCGGAATGCTCGTTAGAAGACATAGTTCCCAAAACAACTTGTTCTGTATGCCACTATATTGTGGTGAATGTACAGCCGCTCACATTTTTGTATTTCAATGGCTATCGTTTGTTGAATATAATCCTTAGTCCAAAGATTCTGAAATTTCTGAATCAATAGAAGCAGAGCATTTTTGCATCCACATGCTTGTTTCGATAAAACAACTAAGCCGATAAAAGGATTGCTCGACAAATGGGATTAACAACTTCATCGAAATTGCATCGTTCATTAGATTTTTTTTGTGGAGAAGACTTCTTAAGCATAGTTCCGCTTGGCTATGTAAATATGTTGGAATAATCTAAAAAAATTTTAACACTGAATGTTGTGCGAAACTTATTTTTATAAACAAAAATATTCCCATTAACAAGAATGGATAAGTAGCCAGTATATGTCGCAGCGTGTAATGCCATTGCAATATTGCCTAAAATTATTATTTTCTTTTGTTGATTTCGAAATTTATAAAGTTTTAATATCACTTGGCGCCACTGTCATGCTGAGTAAAATTCAAACACAACCAAAAAAGAAAAATTTTAAATAATGAAGAAGACTTTGCAAACGGAGCATGAAAGAAGGATATGCTGCGTGTTTTATTTTTTTCTTTATACAGTTTATGGTTATTTTGATTTGCCCCTTTTACGACAGTATCGATGTACGTGATGACTGTAGTTTAACAAATTTGAATGGAGATCGCAATACAATACAATTTGCAATGTTGCACGTAAACGAATTTGTATGTCAGTTCATATCAATTGCCATACAGTTCCGTTGTATTGTTTCCTTTTGTATTTCAAACATTACGCCGTTAACGTATGTGCAGCTCACTTAAGTATTGTTTAAAAATCGTATTAATCATATTCAATTTCCTATCAATTGATATTATATGTGGTGTTGTGATGCATCAACTGCATTTAAGGGGACACAATTCGTTGTGTATTTGTCATTCAATTAATGCCGATTATATTTATTTTCTCTGTTATTTGATTAAACAATTAATTAAAATGCAATTAAAATTTCATCAGCTATTTTCAAGGAATTTATTGTCATCATCGTTATTTATATTCGATTGAGCGATCACTACAAATTTCGAAGTGAAATATTGATGACTTTCGGGTGCTGGCCCTAAGAATTACTATTGAGTTGGAGTTTTAAAGGAGAACAAATTTTGATGCTCTAAAAACTCAGAATGTAAAAGACTGACTTGTGTGTATATTCAAAAAAACTTTCTTTCCTGCATACCAAGAATAAGTTTCATATCATGGCATTAATGACTTAAGGAAACTTACAAATTACATTTGATTCTTGTCCTGTTTTCAATTTCATCTGACATATGCGGAATTCTGGTTGATGTTTGTCCCAGAAACCACAATGTACAAAAAAGTATTAAATTGACACACTTATAAACATGACTTTTAAAAACCGTACTCATGAATTGATCATATTAAGTCTCTGTCTATACCTTTATTTCCCCTTATTTCTTATATTTCATCATTTGTTTCATTTGCTAGATACTGCTTATCTACGATCCCTGAAATAAAAAACAACCATTTAGTAAAAATACATGGAAAAACAGTTACATTTCGTTGAGTATCAATTTCAATGACTAAATGGTACAAATGTTGGTCTCCGTTGCTAAATGGAAACTTGTTTTCTTACATTTCATGCCTGTTGTTTTTCCTACTTTAAATGACTTAAAACGTGTAAAAATTTCTTATTGTTTGCTAAACCCTCACGATGATCATGACATGAGTTGGAACTTTCAAACTGATTGTACTATAGCAGCTTACATTGTGAATTATTGAGGAAATAAAAACCACAATACAAATATAGCTCAAGTCATGCAGGCATGGGAAGAGAAGGGAATGTGTATCTAAAGGGAGATTGCTCTAAAGATGAAAAAATTATTTTTATTAATAACTTTTCTTTGAAAATGACCAATGGCGTAGCCAGCCTAAAATCCACAACAAATAAAGAATTTTTCGAGATGCATTGGTTCATCTTGGACCTCATGCTAATCAGTACCAGGGGTGCAAATCGGGAAATCCCGAAATCCGATTTCCCGGGATTTTTCGGGACTGTGAATTCATATGTATTTTAACCTTGCAAAAGAACGAGAAAAAAATTCTATATCACTCTACTTCAATAATAGCATCTCAGATGAGCAACAACCCTACTTTTATTGCTAAAAAGTTATTTGATGGCATCGAAGAATGCAACCCTATAAAACGAATTAAAAGGGTAACTGATTTCTCAACAGTCCAAAGAAATAGATCTATTTACATCAGGGATATTTACAAGCTGCATACAGCTATCTTGGAACTACTTAACAAAAAATGTTGATTGGGAGAAGTGTTTTTCAACGGCAGCGACAAAATTCGTTCAGACCTATCAGATCACATGTTAGAAGCTTTAATCTTTTTGTTGGAATCAAAATAGTTTTCTTAAAACTAATGCATTTGCATACGTATGAATAATTTTTATTTTTGTTAATTTACGCTTCTTGGTTACATTTTGTCTTGCTGGTTTTATAATTTATTTTTAATTACATACTAGCAAACCCGGCGAACTCCGTTTCGCCACCAGATGGCTTCGTTTTATGGAACATTGCGTTTGGTGATTAAAAGACGAAGAACATTTTTTTGTTTTATATATGAAAAGGAAAAATTTTATTTCATTTCACAATTCAATGAATTCATTTCGATTACAAAAATGCAGTGTTATTTAGTTGAACTTCTCTAAGTAAATGAAAGTGAATCCAAAGTAAATACTGAATCGAAGCGTTATACGTATCCGCAAATTATCCGTTTCATTGAAGTGTTCTTGGGTAAACCACTTTTTTTGTTTTTTGGTCTGACACAAACAAAGCGGATGGTTTCCCAACTCGTGAACACGCAACGTATAATTGCCCATGAGAAAAACAATGATTTTCTAAATTTATCCCGCAAACACTAAGCGATTGGCCTTGCGACTTGTTAATTGTCATTGCGAACGCAAGGTGAACTGGAAATTGCAATCGTTTGAAATCAAACGGAAGATCAGTCGGTATCATTGGTATTCGAGGAATACATACATTTCACCTGCGTACTTTCCGTTAATAATGGTTGCCTCAATCAAATTCGGCATAAGTCTTTTTAGCGAAAGTCGAGTACCGTTGCAAAGTCACTGTGGATTCAAATTTCGCAACATCATAATAACTGTACCATCTTTGAGTTGCAAGTTATGTGGTGGAAATCCTGGTAACTCCAGAGAGTTCCGTTGGATAATTGACCACATCATCGGGATTTGTTGTGGAATCAACGGAGTTGTATGTCACCAAATCGCCATCATTATTCTTTGCGACAAGAATTGCTCGTTGACTTAACCAAGCATAATTCTGATAATTCTCACTAATGTTTGGGAAAACATTTTCAATAAGAGCTAATTAAGAGTCAACAAATCGGCAAAAGTCGTTGGTAAGAGTAATTAATCCAGATGTCGCATCAACTGGGAATTTTCCGTTTCCAACAGCTAACAATTGTTTGGAAAATTCTGCAGCACTTTGATCACTTTGAAGTTGAACTCTCATATTAGTGTTTAGCGATAATGTTTTTACGCTATTCTATAGAGGTGATGCCTTAAGGCAAGCATTCAATTCATCTGCAGGCGTTCCACGGGGAATTACTGGCAACGTCTGCCAGAAATCGCCTGCCACAATATCATCAAGCCGCCGAAGATGTTGTTATTTCGCCTAAGATCCTTCAGTGTGAAGTTAAGTGCTTCAAGTGATTTCTTATGTGCCATTGTGCACTCATCCCAAACAATGAAGCTTGCATTGCATCAACAATTTTTCCATTGCACTGAATCGGGAAATATTGCATGTTGGAGTATCAATTGTGTTTAAATTGAGTGGCAACTTAAGCGCAGAATGTGCAGTACGACCGCCATCTAGAAGAGTCGCCGCATGCTATGTATCAGAGATGGCGCTGTATGTGAAAAAAGATATTCCCACTTTTCTGTTGAAATTTTCTTTACTATAAACCTCACGGAGCCCGAGGCCTTTTCAACGAATGCAAAACCGTGGAAATCGGTTCGTGCGTTCTAGAGTTATAGCGTCAGGAAGTAAAACCCGACTTATTTTTATATAGTAGATAATTCTGATATAAATAATTGGAATATAAATGAATTTGTTAACAAAATATATTTTTTCATTTTTATTATTAAGATGGAATCGCAATTATTCTTGTGATTTTTTCGGATTTTTAGATTACGAAAAATCCCGAATCCCGAGATTTTTAAAAATCGATCTAAGTCGGTACTGTCCCACATTTGAAAATTTTGTTTGTTACGTATCTATTTATTGAGAAATAATAAGTTGATGATGGTTTTTTGATGAAAATAAGGGAGTGTTTATTGTTATATTTTTCTAAATGTTTATCAGCCCACTGTGATTTGGCAAAACAGCTTCAACAAGATAACCCTTATCAACTGCCCTGGAAGTTCGGGTTGGAAATCCGATACTTTAATAATACTAAGTTCTTAAGCATAGCTCTAGCTTAAATGCATTAGAGTAACCGATTTCAGCTTTTGGTAAGCAAAGTTCCATGTGCTAAAAACCAAAACTTCCAACTAAAAAAAGATTTTTTTTTAATTTCTTATTTGCAAGGGGGAAGCAAAACTCTCCCTTCACACGATTCTTCTATAAGTTTTGATATTGAAAATTCAAAAGCTGCAATTTTAAATTAAAACTTTAGCTGGTGATTACAGTATTGTGGACACTAACGTTGAGACAGAGTTCGAATTTCGTTGCATAAATGCTGCGGAAGTCTTAAAATGTTTTGAGTTGATAAACTCTAATGCTATTGGATATGACAAAGTTGATCCTCGTTTTATCAAAATATTATTACCGGAACTACTACCTTTTCTTACGCATCACTACTAGGAACTACGCATCACTACTACAACTATCATACTAGGAAATATCCTAGTAATTGGAAATATGCTAATATTATACCTATACTTAAATCTAATTCGGAATTTAGGCCCTATCTGTCAAAAATATTAGAGAAACTTTTACACGCTCAAATGAATGATTACATAAATGAATTTAATCTACTTACGCTATTTCAGTCTGGTTTTCGTGACAAACATAGCTGCACTGCTACTTTAATTAATTTGTGTGAAGATATTCGGTACGATATTGACAATGGCAAAATTAATATTCTTGTATTACTTGATCATTCAGAAGCGTTCGATTCGGTTGATCACAAAATTCTTCTTACGAAACTGCAAAGACTCTTTAACTTCTCCAGTACGTCTAATTGTTTACTGAAATCGTATCTTAGTAATCGTTTTCAGCTAGTCTGTCTTAATGGCGAGTACTCATCATCCTTGGCTGTTACCAAAGGAGTTCCCCAGGGTTCGATAATGGGACCGCTTTTATTCTCATTGTATATTAATGATCTTCCAGACTATTTGGAACACACCAAGATACACCTTTACGCGGATGATGTACAAATATATCTTGTAGGCTCTTTACAGCACATTGTCAACCATGATCTTAATAATATCTATAAATGGGCAACGGTTAACAAACTTTTAATTAATTCACAGAAATCTAAATTTCTTGTAATACATAAGAAAACCGTTCATTTAAACTTCGATTTTGATATTATGTTAAATAACCAGAGAATAGAGTGTGTATCATCTGCAAGGAATTCGGGAGTTATTTTCAGTAACAACTAGGATTAGTCTACCCATATTTGCAGAATTTCTGCTAATTCATATGTACTTTATGCTGAGAAATTTGGGGCCTACACATTACATGACGCCTTTGAAAATAAGAATTTTGATTGCAAAAACCTATTTAATGCCACGTTTGTTATATGCATGTGAAGTTATTGCTAATTATGATTTCTGAAGCAGATATTTACTGCAAAGGTTCTTTAATAATATCGTCAGATATGTCTTTGGCCTACGAAGATACGATCACGTCTCTTCTTTTTCAAATTTGCTATATGGTATGCCTTTAGAAAGCCTTATGAAGATTAAGAAGTTAATTTAATTACACAAAATAATTAATACCAAGAAGCCATCATATCTTTACGATCGTCTTCATTTCACTAGGTCGAATAGAGGCAACAAACTCATTCCAATGAGATATCACTATAGCGTATCTGAGTATCAATTTTATATATTTTCTACCGGTCTTTGATACTCACTTCCCAATAATTTACAAATAAACAGCAACTTAAAAGCTTTTACCAAACTTTTATATCAATATTTGACTTCCCAAACACCTTAATTAATTTATTTTTTATTGTGACACAGTATCACTTATATTGAATATGTATTTTCGTTTAATTAGAATATTATGTTATGTTACAATGTTTTAATACTTTATTTATGATTTACTACTTTTTTGATCTTTTGTTTTGCACTCATATAATATTCGAATAACCTTCGAAGTTGCTAAATAACGAAATTTTTCAAAAGAAACTTTACAAAACTTTATCCTAAAAGAGCTGAAATCAGTAAAATCAAACAAATTAAAATTTAAACAATACCAACGAAATTAATAATAATAGAGGTCGCCGTGGTTAAGTAGGTAAAGTGTTGCCTTATCAGACTAAAGACCCGAATTCGAATCCCAGGTCAGACATCAAAACGAAAATTTGAAAATAATTTTTCGGTGACTTCCTCTCAGCAGATTTCTGCCAAAAACTCTGAGAGTAAAAAATTGCCATGGAATGCTTCTCAAAAAATGTGTCGTTCGGAGTCGACTTTAAACTTTAGGTCCCGCCACTCAGAACTGGCAAGTACACAACGTCTAACCTAAGTGTTAGAAAATCGAAAAATACAAAAACAAAGAAGAATCAAATTAAGTAAACACCAGGTCAGTCGCTTTGACCAAAAAGGAATTTGAAAAACAGAATATTTCTGTTTTATCAAATGTATGAAAAATTTTTATTATACAGGTATTCCCCGACTTACGATCGAAATAGGTTCCTGGGGTTCGGTCGTAAGTCGATTAAGTCGTAAGTCGAATATCATAAAAAAAAAATTAAGAAATTAAATCGCTTCAAAGTTTCATATACGACCTTGCCTTAATTACCCATTATATAAATGGAAGATATTTAACAACTGACAGCATTGTCAAACTGTTGATATTAATCGTAAAGTTGGTGTTTTCTGCATAATTGATCCTGTCAGTTCGAATGCTAATCCATAATTAATTCACTTGCTCTAATTCTATGTAGAGCGCTCCCTATATCAAAAAACAATCAAAATAATATAAAGCCTTTGGTGTTATACATAATTGATTGTAGAGGGGAGAATTATTATGTGTTATAATAAAAAATGCTTTTTGCTTCTTCATTCATTTGAATTTCTATTCTATAGCAAGTGGCTTGCAATAAAAGTTATAAATCCGGAATAATTAAATAAATCCTTTCTAATTAAAAATTATTTACACTTAGATTTAAAAGAACTCAATCAAGTCTCACATACTGTCACTGTTTTTCTTCATCCATTTCTTTCTTTTTTTTTTTTTCATGGAAACAAACTGTTCTGTAATGAATGAAATAATAATTTTCCGACATAAAAAAGAGATTCGTAATTTCCCTTCCCTTTTGACTCGAACAACAACAAAACAAGGACTGAGTTGCTGTTGACAATTAAAGGTTTTTAACTTTCAGCAACCGACGACGAATGCAAACAATGAAGACAACGTGACAAAAACAACAAATGTCATGTGGAAAAAGAAATTATAAAAAATAAAAAATAAATAAAAACAAAAACAAAAAAAATTAAAAAAGGATAATAGGAAACCAAGAATGAGGAGAGACCAATCGAGTTGAATTGGGTGTAATAATTATGAAAATATTATCACAACTAGAGAAATAGAAACGGAAAATGAAATTTAACTGAACGGCGGTAAAAACTCGTAATAGTTGGAAATAAGAAAAAGAAAAAAAGAAAAGAAATGTAAATTGAAATCAAATTGTAACTGAAAATGAACAATTGGAAGAGGGAGTGAATCTGACTGCAAATAAGTAACATTGGATTTCTGTTTTCCATTGCAATTACAAATCAAACACAAGGATGGTAGGGTCTGAAAGACAGTAAAATGTAAATTCTACATCAACAATGCACTGAGTTTAGAGTACAGCATTGACAATGTCAGTAATTCCTGTAGAGGTTTAGGGAACAAGTAATGCGTTGTAAATTTTAAACAATAATAATGGCTTAAATAGATCTCTTTTCATAAAGAAGTAACAACACGTAGCGGAAAGTGATACGGCTACCAAAACATGGATGGTTGTCATCTAGTCACTGCACTAAATATTCAATTATTTTAGTATGTTAAGCGTACACCCTATTCGAATTACTCATGCCGCACCAACGCCATCAGTTAGAATAACTCAAGTTCTTCGCATACCTCTATTATTGGCGTGTGTTATTGCATAGTACAACTGCTAGAAAATTTTGCAAGAGCTGTATTGAGGTTACAAAAGAATCATTGAGAAGTCCATACTGTGACCAGTAATGTCGCAATGATACTTTAACAAAAACAAAACTGGTTATACTACTATTGTTTTGGGGAATGATTTCGGAACAGATATGAAAAAACTCAACAAAAAGCGTGAAAAGGAAAGAACTGAGTTTTAAATGCCAGAACAGAGTTGTACTGACAATTTAAAAATCTTTTACAACTAATCCAGAGCAAAACTATTGCAACACTACCGTAGAAAGAAAGAAACGTTTTCAACGATGCAAAAAGTCGGATGAGCAAAGACACTATACTAAGAGCGTGAGCTATGTATCGCGAGAAAACTGCAGATGGAAAGATGCGAGCGTGAATGAATGACACTCTCAATAGTACACAATTTCCGCAGTTTCTTTTAGCAGATAAAGTAGTACCCTTTCACTGACTCTTTCACTCACGTGCAAAAATTTTGATATCATTCAGCAAAACTTCTTTGTAGTTCCAATTCTAATCCTGTATTATAGGGATTTCCACCAATATGTAAAGGAGGAGAATTTCCAAAATTAAATTTCTAATCTTGGGTGATAATTTCAATTAATATCGAAATTACTTTTTCTCCCACCCAATGATGTAGTAAAAGTTAAACGGGAACTTCTATAGTAAAGTCGTACTAATTTTTCCTTAAATGATGCTTTATCTTCATTCATTGTAATTAAAACACAAACATTAGGGCGACCCACAACAAAAGTGTTCGATGTACCCTCCCCCCCCCTCCTAAAAATGAACCTTGGACTTTTTATGACAACATTTAAAATATTTCGGCTCCAGTTTCTATTTCTCGTGAGCTGGACCATTTTGAAAAAAGGGTCTATTTTTGAATATTTTGTTAATTTGAGGATCTGTTTCCTTACCAGCATATACAATATCTATATCATAAGAAAGGTTTTTTTAAGGCGCGTCCAAGGACGATCATTTATGTCCGTTTTTTAAGGATATTCTGTAAAAAAAATGGTTTTCGAATTTTTTGTTCGGGGTTGTTTGTAATAATAAAGCCACATTAACATATTTTAATCTTTAGTCGATTTAATTAAATACGGCTTTTTTGAAATTCGAGGTAGTTCGCGTTTTGTAGTTTGTAGTTTTGTAAGTAAAAACAATAAAATATTATAAAATTTTTTAAATTGGGAAACAAATATGCCGCCAAAAAGTCGTGGACCATTTCTTTTTTTCTTTCTTTAGTCCTATTTTCATCTATACATTATCTAGAAACTAAATCCGCTATCATATTAAAAATCTAAATTATTTACATATAAAAATGATATACCTGACAGAAGAAACAATTTGATACCCAATTACCCTATTTACAACGAAGGGCTGCCACTCCATTGCATTCTTTTCAAAACGCGATTTATAACGAATTTCAAAAAAAGATAAGACCCGTATTTAACTAAATCGTATAAAGATTAAAATATGTTAATTTGGCGTGTTTATTACAAACAATCCCGAACAAAAAACTCAAAAACCGTTTTTTTTCAGAGAATATCCTTAAAAAAGGACATGGACGATCGTCTTTGGAAAAATTTTATATATAATTGGATGAACCTTAAAAACACCTTTCTTATGATATAGATATTATAAATGTTGGTAAGGAAACAGATCCTCAAATAAACAAAACATTAAAAAATAGAACGATGAAAAATAGAGGTCGATGCTGGAGCCGAAATATTTTAAATGTTGTCTTAAAAAAGTCCAAGGTTCATTTTTAGAGGGGTACATTAAGCACAACTTTCGCTTCCATACAACTTGAGTCGCTCTAATGTACATACATACGACGATTTCATACAACGGCAAACGATTCGGTCTAATGGCAGTACTCATGTAAATTATAAATGCAGTATGATCGGAGGGGTGGGAGAAGGACCTGAGTTATGTTTTCATTACGAGAGAAACTGTAGCGATTTGAAGTTTACTACAAGTTAAAAAATAAACAAAAAGAGAAAAATGAGTGATGGGGAGGAAATAAAAATAAATTAAAAAAAAAAAAAACAAAAACCAATAAACGATGCAGCGCATATTCCAACTCATCTTACAACTTCATTCATATTTTCATACGTAAATAAATAAATACTCGTTTACATACACGGCCATAGCTATCCATGCATATATATGTATGGAGGAAATGGAAACGGAAGTAAGAGTGGCAATTCGAGCAACAGTGCATTGAATGCATTTGCATCGGCATTTTTTTTGTTTTCATTTAATGTGTATTCACATTTGCATGGGCTGCATTAGAGTGTCTCAGAATTTTAAGTGCGGGAAATCAGGATGAAAAGTTTTGTTTACAAATAATAAAATTTGAAAATTAAAAACAAAAAAGGAAAGAGGAAAAATTGGCAAAATCAAGTTCACTATTTTTATTATGAATATAAAACCAACACAGTGAAATATTCATTAAACCGACATGATGTATTTAAATTTAAAGAAGGAAAAACACTTAAAAATTAAACACTAACCTACTATAATAGACTGCTTTATAAACAAATAAAACAAGTCTTCTCCAAGCCTTTTGCACCGACAAACTTCGGCATGGGGTTTGGGGACGAAAAAGACTATTTTCAGCCTAGCATCAGATATATATCCGGGTGTTCTTTCAGCTATGCATTCATATTCAAACCGATGATTGATTCCCATTGTTACAGAATCAACTTCTTGGCCTCGATTTAACTCTCATTCTGAATAGCTGTACTTTGACTCTTCAGCGTCCTGTTATGTGAGCGATTGCCACTCCTAGATAGAGTGATTTATAACTCAGCTCTCTTGTTGTAATTTCCCATTAAACGTTTTGTTTGCCTCGAACCTACTTGGTTCTGAGAAGGGCTTTAATTTCATCAGCCACGCAAGTTCGCCTGCTTGCTCATTACCGATAGTTCCCACACAACCTTAGACCCAATAGGAGCTAAATGTATTATTTCTATCTAACCGATTAAGTTCCTCATATAGTTGCACACTGCCTTCGATTTAAATATATAGTCAAGAGCTTGGTGTCCTGATTGTGAAGTACTGAGATTCTGAAACATCTTGTCTTTTTCTTTTCCTGTTTCGGAGATCATTTGATCTTTCGATGGCCTACGCCATCCACTTAAAATGCTTCATTCTAGCAGCAAAAACTACTATTCCTTTGCAATCTGTTTCTGAACTATCTGTAGACTTGAAATGATCTCTCTTTTAAGAGAGGACGCAATTTCGAGTGTACCGAAAACAGTTAAGGAGGAGACTGTCAGACAATCGATTCTATAAGTAATGAAAGCTCCTAATGAACTTCTCGTTAGATTTGGTTTAGCCGCCAAAGTCTTCACTACAATTTGGGAAGGATTTAAATCCAAGAGTACTTCTTTGACAGCTTCTTATTGGCAATGTTATGTGAACAGAACTCTATGTATGACGTTGAGAAGAGATTTAATTTTGTAATTTTGTGAATAATCTGCCACGAAGCTCAATCCTCATCTGATATTCTATCCGAACGGTTTAAGAGCATTGTCATCTCTCGGGAAGATGATGTGTGCTGGTCATCAAGCTCGTGCGATCTGAATTTTTCTTGTGGAATTTTCACATTGGCAGGTGTAAACGAATAAATCACAAGCCACAACGATCCGCCAAAGCTGATAGTACGTATGCCATGAGTTATAATCGACCTGATCCTCCAAGAGAAGTTATGAAATGCATTTGGTGTTATATTCTATATGCAATGAGATCAATAGGTCTTTCAACTGAACAAAAAATTTCCAAGATATCTCAAATAGTTTGTTTTAATTCTACCTAATAATAAGAAGCGCTTAACTAAGGATCTTTTGTTGAGTTTAAAGTTTTAATTAGTGTGTCATTTTATACTTTTACTCCCAACACATAAAGACGGCGAAAACAACACTGAATATCAGGGCTAAAGTGAAAAAAGGAGAAGAGTCAGAAGGAGAAAAATGAGAAATAGGAAACAGCTGAAGGAAGTAAACCAAAGGAAAATTAAGTCATGCATTAATGTATATAAAAACAACAGGAGCAACAATAATAACCGTTCATAGAATATGGAAAATGAAGAATATTAAGTTTTTTTCAAGGATAACATTTAAATTAAAAAATTACCAGCCAGCAGTCGACTATAAATGAATGCTTCTTTAGAATAACACTCATACTATTACTCTCTCTTTGCAGCTGTCTTATGCTGGAGAATAAACGCCAACTTAAGTCATTAAAATTAAATGAAAATGATATGGTAAATCCGTATGGCGGTTTGGATGGTGGTCAGTTCTTCAGAGCTTTTGTTAAAGAAGAATATTATTTTTGGTTAGTTTTTAAATATTTTGTTTATGGAAAATTAAGAAAATTCTTTTTTAAATGGCAATACAAAATGTCTGATGTTGTGTCTTCTTTTTTCGTCTTGTAATTGATAAGGATTTCCTATTAAAAAATCTTTATCATCTTTCGTTTTACTCTCAAAAATACCAGCGTAAGGCCACTGGTCAGATGAGAAAACCTGAACGCAGACAGAAGGAAATAAAACGAAATAAAATTAATAGAAATTGTGCAGCACATGTATTTCCTTTTGATTATAGAAAATTGATAACGTCGTATGGATTCCCGGCATCCGGCTGCATTGAGTTCACCTACTCATCCTTCGTTGCCTTACTATGGATGCCATTGTATTGACAATTTAAAATTTTCATTCCAGAGATTACATAAGAAATGAGATTCTAGTAACGAAAACTTAAATCTTTCACATCCTTTTCTTTAGCCTTTTTGTGCTATTTTTTCAATTTTCATTTCTCCTGTTATTATTTCGTTTCTTTTTTCCCAAAAGCAGAAAAGGAATTTTCGTACAGGATATAATAGAGAATCGCTCTATAGGTTCAGACTAGGGATGCCAATCGGGAAATCCCGAAACCCGAAATCCCGGGATTTTCGGGATTCACAAAATCCCGAATCCCGGGATTTTTAAAAACTTGTCCCGGGATTTTTCGGGATTTTCGGGATTGTGAATTCATATGTATTTTGACCCTTCAAAAGGTCCTGAAAAAATATTCTATATCACTTGACTTCAATAATAGCATCTCAGATGAGGAAAACCCTGCTTCCATTGATAAAAAATTATTTAATGGCATCGAAGAATGCCAAAGCCCTATAAAACGAATTAAAAGGGTAACTGATTTCTCAACAGTCCAAAGAAATAGATTTATTTACATCAGGAGGTGGTAGAGAAGTGTTTTTCAGGCAGGGTATGTTGACAACAAAATTTGTTCAGGCCTATCAGATCACATGTTGGATGCTTTAATCTTTTCGTTGGAATCCATATAATTTTCTTAAAACTAATGCATTTGCATATACATAATTGGAATACAAACGATTTTGTTAACAAAATATTTTTATTATTAAGAGAAAATCGCGATTTTTCCCTTGATTTTTCGGGATTTTAGGATCCCGAATTATCCCGAAATTCCGGGAGTTACAAAATCCCAAATCCCGGGATTTTTAAAAATCGATCCCGTTTGGCATCCCTAGTTCAGACCATACAGAGCTAAAGACTAGAAAATATTGTGTGACATAATTCTGTTGCGCTTTTTGCTTTTTTTGGCGAATTTATTTCGCATCAAATTTGCCAGAATTTTGTAATAGTCTACTCCTAGGATAAAAGGACTTTGACTAGGATTTTCTTTGACTGGGTAATATTTTTACAGGAATTAGGAAAATTTTGTATTGATTGTACAGATGATTGGAAATTTTAAAGATTTCTTCTCAAAATTTTTTATAATTTAATTTTTGCTTTTAAGGAAATAAATTTAAATGAAAAACAATTGCGGCAGTAGTAAAAGACTATAAACGATGCAGCGCATATTCCTACTCATCTTACAACTTCATTCATATTTTCATACGTAAAGAAATAAATACTCGTGTACATATACAGCCATACCTATCCATGCTTATATATGTATGGAGCAAATGGAAACGGAGGTAAGAGTGGCACTTTGAGCAACAGTGCCATCCATTTGAATCCATTTGCATCGGCTTTTTTTTTGTTTTCATTTAATGTGCATTCAGAATCTGTCAGAATTAAAGCGCGGGATATCAGAATGAAAAGTTTTGTTTGCAAGTAATAAAAATTAAAAATGAAAAACCAAAAGGAATGAGGAAGGAAAAAAAGGTTCCTATTTTTATTAGGAGTATAAAACCAACACAGCGCAATATTAATATTAAACCGACATGATGGAGTTAAATTTAAAGAAGGAAAAACACAAAAAAAAGATGGTACCACCTACTATAACAGGCAAAAGAAGTCTTCTCCAAGCCTTTTGCATCGACAAATTTCGGGACGGCGTTTGGTGACGGAAAAGACTATTTTCAGCCTAGCATCAGATAGTTACAGAATCAACTTGTTGGGCTTGATTCAACTCCCATTCTCAGTAAGTGTACTTTGACTCTACAGCGCACTGTGATATGAGCAATTGCCATTCCTAGATAACGGTCAGATATAGACCTCTTTTAAGAAAGCACGCAATTTCCTGTGTTCTCTATTCAATACCAAAAACCAATGAATTCTTTTGGCGAGCAGTTAATGAGAAGGCTGTCAGACAATTGATTCCTTAGATAATGAAGTCTGCTAATCTACTTCACATTAGACTTGTATTAATAACCTAAGTCCTCACCACAATGTGGAAAGGACTTAAATCCAAGAGTATTTCTATGGAAGATTCGTATTACCAATGTTATGCCAAAAGGACTCTATGTATGATGTTGCAGAAATTAAATTTTGCAATTCTATAAATAATCTGGCACGAAGCTCAAGCCTCATCCGATATTCTGGCCACCGAGCACGTGCGAACTTAATTTTTGTTGTGAAGTTTTCGTAGGTGTAAACGAATAAACCAGAAACCGCAACGACCACCCAAATCTAGCAGAACGCATGTCATCGATTACAATCGATCAGATTTATAGTGAAGTCGCCGTGGTCTAGTGTTTAGTGTGTTGGCTTATTAGACAAAAGGCCCGGGTTCGAATCCCAGGTCAGACATCAAATCAAAAAAATATTTCTTCGGCGACTTCTTCTCAGCAGATTTCTGGCAAAGACTTTGAGAGTAAAAAGCGCAATGAAAAGTTTCCCAAAAATCTGTCGTTCGTATGCATTTCATACGTGGTCCTCCAAGAGAAGTTATGATGGACATTTGATGCTATATTTCAAATGCAATGGGTCTTCCATTGGTCTTTCTTTGTTTTACATCTATTTTAAAATAGGAAGCGCTTAACTAAGGACCCCCTGTTGAGTTTCAAGGTTTAATTAGTGTGTCGTTTTTTCTACTCCCAACATATAAAGACGGCGAAAGCAACAATAAATGTCAGGGCCAAAGTGGAAAAAGGAGAAGAGTCAAAAGGAAAAAAGAACATCAGAAAAATGGAGTAGAAAATGAAAAATACTAAACAACTGAATAAAAGAAACAAAAAAAATATAAAGCCATGCATTTGTATTACAAAAACAACAGGAGAATTATTGTAGCCTTAACAAAATGTGGAAAATGAAGAAAATTAAAATATTTTCAATGATAACATTTAAATTAAAAAATTACCAGTCAGATGTCGACCATAAATGAATGCTTTTTTAGAATCACAGTCACGGTCTTACTTTCTTTGCCGCTGGCGGTTTCGATGGTGGTCAGACCTTTCTGCTGATGATAAGGGAGAACGTTATCTTTGGTTAGTTTTTCCATATTTTGCTCATGAAAAATTTGAAAATCTTTTTATTTTTTTAATTCCTAGTATTCTTTTTTTTCTTTCCTTATAATTGATAAGGATTTCTTAATAAAAAAATTATTATCCTTGTTTGTACTACCAAAAATGCCATCATAAGACCACTGGACAGATGAGAGGACTGAACGCAGACAGTAAGAAATAAAACGAAACGAAATGTAATGGAAATGTGCAGCACATGCATTTCCTGTTTATTAAAAGAAATTTATATTGTCGAATTGCTTACCAGCATCTAACTGCATTCAATTTCTATACTCGTCTTTCCTTTTCTTACCATGAATGCCAATATGTGTATAATATGAAAATCCTTATTTCGGAGATTACATAAAAAATGAGATTCTAATAATGAAAACTCAAGTTTTCACATCCTTTTCTCGTCTTTATAGCCTTATTCCTCTCTTTCTTCAATTTTCATTTGCTATTTTCATCTGTTTCTTCCAAAGCCAGAAATTGAATTGCTGGAAAAGGATTTCTCATGCGGGAGATAATAGAAAGATGCCTTCATTGCAGTTTAGCTTGTCTATAGATTCAGATCATACAGAGTTAAAGACCGGAAAATATTGTGTGACACAATTGTCTTGTGCTTTTTGAGTTGTTTTGGGAGAATTTATTTCGTATTTACTTTGCCAGAATTTTTTAACAGTCTGGTCATGGGATATAAGGACTTTTCTTTGCCTGGCCAATATCTTTAGAGAGTCTTAGAAAATTGGTATTGATTGTAAAGATCATTGCACTTAAAATTTAAAAGATTCTTTTTAATAATTTAGTATGTACTTTTAAAAGGATTTTCTGTGACAGGCTATTAATTTCTATTAAATGAAGGATTTCATTGAACATAAGTTCAAATTTATGCGAAGATTGTTCCCAAATTAAAGAAGATTGTTGTGAAATCAGAAAAGCAATTCAATTTGGAGTAATTCATCAAGTAATATACACTACACTGCAAGTAGTTAGTGATGTTAATCGGCTTTTATTTAGTGAAGAGAGAATTTCACTGTCGAATTTATAAAAAACATATGTCACACAAAGCTTACGCAAATAAAAGAGTTTTCATATCAGAATTTGTGTAGGTATTCTCTAGGAACCCGCACTATCGCTAACTGTAAGTATGTGCTTCCACTATAGCTTGGAAACATAACTCGCAAAAACCGTTGTAATCGCTTATCTTATTGAAGATCCTAAGCTGACATGGTATTGACCCTATTTCACCGTCCATGTAGACAAGTCCGCCAAAGGGGACGATATTATCGATTATTAAGGTGGTGCTTAACTTAAAAGGCGTTTCAACACAGAAACAGAAGAAGAACTTCTTTTGAGGCGGAGCCCTAGTTGTCAGAAGACACAAAACTTTATTGCCTCGGCGAGAACATTGTAATTCTTTACGTGACTCCACTTACGGCATCGTGCGGCGTATAACTACATACCATTGAGAATATCGAGCCGGTAGAAGTAAAGCAGCCACTCTGATTTTCAAATGTCCTTAGCCCTTTGATTAAGGGATAACTATTGTAACGAACCACTGACTTTATGTTTCCCAAAGTCATGCTTATCCTTGGCTTGATGATATTCGTTCCAAAAAGAAACTTAATTTAGGTTGGTCGGTTTGCTCTTATGAAGATTGATGGAAACTAAATCCTTATGACGTAAGCGACAACTGTATTGCTATTCAGAAGGGATTATATGCAGTATGATGAACATTTCCGACCGTAGGCGACCTCGTTCATTCTCCTGTAGATTTTACGTCGTGAGTGGTTACTGACTACAACTACTTGAAAGTAGATTATGATTATGGACGATTTGGCTTATGTAGGTCGCCGGAACACCGTAGTACAGGAACACAGAAGTATCTGCCAATCGGCAATGTTTATGGAATCATCATGCAATAATAATTCATTACGAAGAAGAATAGGTGTTATATGTAAATGTAGGATTGATATGGAGATAGGAACCTTAGACCATCTATTTACTGCTCGATGTTAGGACTCACTATGTCACAAGACAAAAGGAAAAAGATAACTGGTATCCTCATGAGACGTTGTAGTGACAGGTTACTGATAGGAATCCGTAAGAATTCTCTGTCGATTTTTTGTAGGGTAAGTGGAAATGGGGAGTAGTTGAAGGCGATACAACAACTCTTTTTTATTGTCCACTTTATGAGAAGTTGTAAGAGATTCTTAAAAAGTGTTATCGTTAGTCGTTCATCATGTATTTGAATTTTAAATGTAAGTGGCTTTAACTCCATATTTGACTAAACTCTTATGCCTAATACCCTTATTGACAATGTCAACATTACATTCCTTCTGTATGCCTTGTGCTGAAAGCCCCCGAGCCTTTGGTACAGTTTTAAAAATCTAAAAGTGCGGCATTATTTTCTTTTAAATTAGTTTCACTTAAATTAATGTCATTAATTTACTCTCTCTCTCTCTCTCTCTCTCTTTGTTTTAAAACATAAATCAAATAAAAAGTTATTAAAAATTTCGTCTGGTATTGCATTGCAGAACACAATAATATCCCTTTAAGGCAATTTTCAACAATTCATTATTTTAAGGACATTAACAGGTCTCCGCAGTAATTCTCGCAATTTCATAGGAGGATGGAAAGAAAAATCACAAAAGTTTCTCACACTTAATTTAATTTGGTTGAGAAAAAGTTGCTACAATTCAGCTACTAACCAACCAACTAACGAAGGTAGGAATTCAAAGCCAACGACTGGTATTTATTTGTTATTTGAATCAGCTAAACCTAAATCGGGCACAGACAGACAGGATTGGGACCGGATATAGACAAGCAAGCAGGTAAACAGCCAGCCAGTGAACCATCCAGCCAGCCAACCATGCATATAAACATATAACATGCATATAAAAAACCGTAAGGTGGAGAAAGTTCACTGTACGAACAACAAATAAAAATATGATACTGCCTCATATTCAAATTCAAACACAAATATTTGTACAGCGAAATTAACTACTATATCAATGAGTGTCTTTCTCTCATGCCCAAGAAAAAATATGTTAAAAACGCTGAAAACGCAAGCAAGCTTTGAAAATAAAGATCAGAAGCCTGCTGCTGTAATAATAATAAGAGTCTGACAGAGTTACCTCGTGTTTTATTCTCATGAATTTTGATTAACTTTACTTAACAAAAAATTTCAGACTCCTAGACTGGCATTAGGAATGGAAATTGAAAAAAAATGTAACAACATTGGAGAGCCTTTAAATGATTACAATTTCATTCAAATCAGCATCATCAATAAAATGCAATGCTACAGAGAAACTTTGTTAATGGTATACTACGAGTACATACTAATACTACAATACTACCCTTACAATAACAACAACATACTTTTTGTACAATGAACATACAACCATTTTGATAGTACAAAAATCCTATGATGATTGCTATCAAGGGGCTTGTAGTACTCTTGCAACTGTTTGCGTGTCTACAAAACGTGCACACGTTATAGTATTTGGATAAGGTGGTCAGGAAAATCTGTTACACTGGTAACAGAAATATGTTCATGATATGAGCAGCAAAAAATAACACTAATTTACCTTCCACAACTCCATCTTTCTCCCTTGCAACAATAGAACTATAAACATCACCACATTAGACGTATTAGTCTTTGGGATGTGTGGTATTACAAACAATGTCGTGCACTTTATCGATATTGAGTTATTGTCATGTAGAGCAGCAAGATTACTGTAAACCCTTAACCTTTGTACAGTATGTAGAGGCATTATGTTTTCGGTGTCCCTGCTCAAAGTTTTTCTTTAATAGATTCATTAACTCCTCACAGGTTTCAAATACCTGCTCTGATGATTCATTATGGTTTGAGAGAACATACACTTTGAAGTGATCCCGATGAAGTGTTGTTTGAGGTTACTCAAACTACTTATGGTAACTCTCTTTCAAACATCTTTTTCCAAAAAAAAAAGAAATACTCTGACCCTATTACAGGCATGCAAGCACGACTTTGGATTCTAAAAAAGTGAATTAATTTTCCCTGCCCATCTAATTCAGCTTGCACAGACTATTCGCAAGTCAATCTTTTAGGATCCGGATAGTAGGATGGTAGTCTTATACATCCTAGGTGGAATTGGACATATATTTCATGTGTATATTTACCATGGGAGATAATATTTCATTATTTTAAAAGGATCTGAATAGGGTTTTTATACTCTAATCACAGTGCCGAGATCTGAGCTGCAAACATTGGACCGAAATGCAAAAGATTCGAAGTAATATAACCTCTTCGAAACCTACTAATCATTTGCAAATAGAGCATGCCGGAGTTATCCCTACCGAACAGTTGCCGATAGGAAATCTATCGACGACATAATTTTTATAGGAAATCTAGCGACAACATAATTTTCTATAGGAAATCTATCGACAACATAATTTTTATAGGAAATCTATCAAGCACATAATTTTCTATAGGAAATCTACCGACGAACAAAATTTTTTTTTTTTATAGGAAATCTATCGACGACATAATTTTTTATAGGAAGTCTATCAAGCACATAATTTTCTATAGGAAATCTATCGAAAACATAATTTTCTATAGGAAATCTAGCGACAACATAATTTTCTATAGGAAATCTGGCAACAACATAATTTTCTGTAGGAAATCTATCGAAGAAATAATTTTCTATAGGAAATCTACCGAGCAGATAATTTTCTATAGGAAATCTAGCGACAACATAATTTTCTATAGGAAATCTAGCGACAACATAATTTTCCATAGGAAATCTAACGACAACATACTTTTCAATAGAAAACTACCGACAACATAATTTTCTGTAGGAAATCTATCGAAGAAAAATTTTTTATAGGAAATCTAGCGACAACATTATTTGCTACAGGAAATATAGCGACGACATAATTTTCTATAGGAAATCTATCGACGACATGATTTTTTATAGGAAGTCTATCAAGCACATAATTTTCTATAGGAAATCTATAGACAACATAATTTTCTATAGGAAATCTGGCACAACATAATTTTCTGTAGGAAATCTACCGACGACATAATTTTCTATAGCAAACCTCTCGGCGACATAATTTTCTATAGGAAATCTCTCGACGGCATAATTTTCTATAAGAAATCAAGCGACAACATAATTTTCTATAGAAAATCTAGCGACAACATAACTTTCTATAGGAAATCTAGCGACAACATAATTTTCTATAGACAATCTAGCGACAACAAAATAGCTGAAAGAACACCCGGATATATATCTGATGCTAGCTGAAATAGTCTTTTTCGTCGCCCAACGCCATCCTGAAATTTGTCGTTGCAAAAGGCTTGGAGAAAACTTCTTTTATTTGTTTTTAAAGCAGTTCATTATAGTAGGTTAGTGTTTAATTTTATTAAGTGTTTTTCCTTCTTTAAATTTAAATACATCATGTCGGTTTAATGAATATTTCGCTGTGTTGGTTTTATACTCATAATAAAAAATGTGAACTTGCTTTTGCCAATTTTTCCTCTTTCCTTTTTTGTTTTTAATTTTCAAATTTTATTATTTGCAAACAAAACTTTTCATCCTGATTTCCCGCACTTTAAATTCTGAGACACTCTAATGCAGCCCATGCAAATGTGAAGACACATTAAACGAAAAAAAAAAATGCCGATGCAAATGCATTCAATGTACTGGTGCTCGAATTGCCACTCTTACTTCCGTTTTCATTTCCTCCATACATATATAAGCATGGATAGGTATGGCCGTGTATGTAAACGAGTATTTATTTATTTACGTATGAAAATATGAATGAAGTTGTAAGATGAGTTGGAATATGCGCTGCATCGTTTATTGGTTTTTGTTTTTTTTTTTTAATTTATTTTTATTTCCTCCCCATCATTCATTTTTTCTTTTTGTTTATTTTTTAACTTGTAGTAAACTTCAAATCGCTACAATTTCTCTCGTAATGAAAACATAACTCAGGCCTTCTCCCACCCCTCCGATCATATTGCATTCATAATTTGCATGAATAGTGTCATCAGACCGAACCATTTAGCGTTGTATGAAATCTACCGACGACATAATTTTCTGTAGGAAAACTACCGACGACATATTTTTTCATAGGAAATCTATCGACAACATAATTTTCTATAGGAAATCTATCGACGACATAACTTTCTATAAGAAATCTATCAACAACATAATTTTCTATAGGAAATCTAGCAACAACATAATTTTCTATAGGAAATCTACCGACAACATAATTTTCTATAAGAAATCTATCAACAACATAATTTTATATAGGAAATCTAGCAACAACATAATTTTCTATAGACAATCTAGCAACAACATAATTTTCTATAGGAAATCTATCGACGATATAACTTTCTATAGGAAATCTAGCGACAACATAATTTTCCATAGGAAATCTACCGACAACATAATTTTCTATAAGAAGAAATCTATCACAACATAATTTTCTATAGGAAATCTAGCAACAACATAATTTTCTATAGGCAATCTAGCAACACATAATTTTCTATAGGAAATCTATCGACGATATAACTTTCTATAGGAAATCTAGCGACAACATAATTTTCCATAGGAAATCTACCGACAACATAATTTTCTATAAGAAATCTATCAACAACATAATTTTCTATAGGAAATCTAGCAACAACATAATTTTCTTTAGGCAATCTAGTCACAACATAATTTTTTATAGGAAATCTATCGACAACATTATTTGCTATAGGAAATCTAGCAACAACATAATTTTCTGTAGGAAATCTATCGACGACATAACATTCTACAGGAAATCTAGCGAGAACATAATTTTCCTTAGGAAATCTACCGACAACATAATTTTCTATAAGAAATCTATCAGCAACATAATTTTCTATAGGAAATCTAGCAACAACATAATTTTCTATAGGAAATCTAGCGACAACATAATTTTCTATAGGAAATCTATCGACGACATAACTTTCTATAGGAAATCTACCGACAACATAATTTTCTATAAGAAATCTATCGACGACATAACTTTCTATAGGAAATCTAGCGACAACATAATTTTCCATAGGAAATCTACCGACAACATAATTTTCTGAAGGAGATCTAGCGACAAAATAATTTTCCATAGGAAATCTACCGACAACATAATTTTCTATAGGAAATCTAGCACAACATAATTTTCTATAGGCAATCTAGAGACAACATAATTTTCTATAGGAAATCTATCGACGACATAACTTTCTATAGGAAATCTATCGACAACATTATTTGCTATAGGAAATCTAGCGACAACATAATTTTCTATAGGAAATCTAGCGACAACATAATTTTCTATAGGAAATCTATTGACGACATAACTTTCTATAGGAAATCTAGCGACAACATAATTTTCCATAGGAAATCTAGCGACAACATGGAGTCTAGCGACAACATATTTTCTATAGGAAATCTAGCGACAACATAATTTTCTATATGAAGTCTAGCGACAACATATTTTCTATAGGAAATCTAGCAACAACATAATTTTCTATACGAAATCTAGCCGCAACATAATTTTTTATAGAAAATCTAGCGGCGACATAAATTTCTGCAGGAAATCTACCGACAACATAATTTCCTATTACTAATCTCTGGGCGACATAATTTTCTATAGGAAATCTCTCGACGGCATAGATTTCTATAGCAAATCTAGCGGCAACATAATTTTCTGTAGGAAATCTACCGACGACATAATTTTCTGTAGGAAATCTACCGACGACATAATTTTCTGTAGGAAATCTATCAACGACATAATTTTCTATAGACAATCTAGCAACAACATAATTTTCTATAGGAAATCTATCGACGATATAATTTTCTATAGGAAATCTAGCGACAACATAATTTTCCAATGGAAATCTATCGACAACATAATTTTCTATAAAAATCTATCAACAACATAATTTTCTATAGGAAATCTAGCAACAACATAATTTTCTATAGCCAATCTAGTGACAACAAAATTTTCTGTAGGAAATCCAACGACAACATAATTTTCTATAGGAAATCTATCGACGACATAATTTTTTATAGGAAATCTATCGACGACATAATTTTTTATAGGAAGTCTATCAACAACATAATTTTCTATAGGAAATCTACCGACGACATAATTTTCTGAAGGAGATCTAGCGACAACATAATTTTCCATAGGAAATCTAGCGACAGCATGATTTTCTATATGAAGTCTAGCGACAACATATTTTCTATAGGAAATCTAGCGACAACATAATTTTCTATAGGAATCTAGCCGCAACATAATTTTTATAAAAATCTAGCGGCGACATAAATTTCTGCAGGAAATCTACCGACAACATAATTTCCTATTACTAATCTCTGGGCGACATAATTTTCTATAGGAAATCTCTCGACGGCATAGATTTCTATAGGAAATCTAGCAACAACATAATTTTCTTTAGGCAATCTAGTCACAACATAATTTTTTATAGGAAATCTATCGACAACATTATTTGCTATAGGAAATCTAGCAACAACATAATTTTCTGTAGGAAATCTATCGACGACATAACATTCTATAGGAAATCTAGCGAGAACATAATTTTCTTAGGAAATCTACCGACAACATAATTTTCTATAAGAAATCTATCAGCAACATAATTTTCTATAGGAAATCTAGCAATAACATAATTTTCTATAGGAAATCTAGCGACAACATAATTTTCTATAGGAAATCTATCGACAACATAACTTTCTATAGGAAATCTACCGACAACATAATTTTCTATAGGAAATCTATCGACGACATAACTTTCTATAGGAAATCTAGCGACAACATAATTTTCCATAGGAAATCTACCGACGACATAATTTTCTGAAGGAGATCTAGCGACAACATAATTTTCCATAGGAAATCTACGACAACATAATTTTCTATAGGAAATCTAGCAACAACATAATTTTCTATAGGCAATCTAGTGACAACATAATTTTCTATAAGAAATCTATCGACGACATAACTTTCTATAGGAAATCTATCGACAACATTATTTGCTATAGGAAATCTAGCGACAACATAATTTTCTATAGGAAATCTAGCCGCAACATAATTTTCTATAGGAAATCTATTGACAACATAACTTTCTATAGGAAATCTAGCGACAACATAATTTTCTATAGGAAATCTAGCGACAACATAATTTTCTATAGGAAATCTAGCGACAACATATTTTCTATAGGAAATCTAGCGACAACATAATTTTCTATAGGAAATCTAGCGACAACATATTTTCTATAGGAAATCTAGCGACAACATAATTTCCTATAGGAAATCTAGCCGCAACATAATTTTTTATAGAAAATCTAGCGGCGACATAAATTTCTGCAGGAAATCTACCGACAACATAATTTCCTATTACTAATCTCTGGGCGACATAATTTTCTATAGGAAATCTCTCGACGGCATAGATTTCTATAGCAAATCTAGCGGCAACATTATTTTCTAGGAAATCTAGCGACAAAATAATTTTCTGTAGGAAATCTACCGACGAAATAATTTTCTGTAGGAAATCTAGCGACAACATAATTTTCTATAGGAAATCTATTGACGACATAACTTTCTATAGGAAATCTAGCGACAACATAATTTTCCATAGGAAATCTAGCGACAACATGAAGAAGTCTAGCGACAACATATTTTCTATAGGAAATCTAGCGACAACATAATTTTCTATATGAAGTCTAGCGACAACATATTTTCTATAGGAAATCTAGCGACAACATAATTTCCTATAGGAAATCTAGCCGCAACATAATTTTATAGAAAATCTAGCGGCGACATAAATTTCTGCAGGAAATCTACCGACAACATAATTTCCTATACTAATCTCTGGGCGACATAATTTTCTATAGGAAATCTCTCGACGGCATAATTTTCTATAGAAAATCTAGCGACAACATAATTTTTTATAGGAAATCTAGTGACAACATAATTTTCTGTAGGAAATCTACCGACGAAATAATTTTCTGTAGGAAATCTAGCAACAACATAATTTTCTATAGACAATCTAGCAACAACATAATTTTCTATAGGAAATCTATCGACGATATAACTTTCTATAGGAAATCTAGCGACAACATAATTTTCCAATGGAAATCTATCGACAACATAATTTTCTATAAGAAATCTATCAACAACATAATTTTCTATAGGAAATCTAGCAACAACATTATTTTCTATAGGAAATCTAGTGACAACATAATTTTCTATAGGAAATCTAGCGACAACATAATTTTCTGTAGGAAATCTACCGACGAAATAATTTTCTGTAGGAAATCTAGCAACAACATAATTTTCTATAGACAATCTAGCAACAACATAATTTTCTATAGGAAATCTATCGACGATATAACTTTCTATAGGAAATCTAGCGACAACATAATTTTCCAATGGAAATCTATCGACAACATAATTTTCTATAAGAAATCTATCAACAACATAATTTTCTATAGGAAATCTAGCAACAACATTATTTTCTATAGGAAATCTAGTGACAACATAATTTTCTGTAGGAAATCTAGCGACAACATAATTTTCTATAGGAAATCTATCGACGACATAATTTTCTATAGGAAATCTATCGACGACATAATTTTTTATAGGAAGTCTATCAACAACATAATTTTCTATAGGAAATCTACCGACGACATAATTTTCTGAAGGAGATCTAGCGACAACATAATTTTCCATAGGAAATCTAGCGACAACATAATTTTCTATAGGAAATCTAGCGACAACATAATTTTCTATAGGAAATCTAGCGACAACATAATTTTCTATAGGAAATCTAGCCGCAACATAATTTTTTATAAAAAATCTAGCGGCGACATAAATTTCTGCAGGAAATCTACCGACAACATAATTTCCTATTACTAATCTCTGGGCGACATAATTTTCTATAGGAAATCTCTCGACGGCATAGATTTCTATAGCAAATCTAGCGGCAACATTATTTTCTATAGGAAATCTAGTGACAACATAATTTTCTGTAGGAAATCTACCGACGACATAATTTTCTGTAGGAAATCTATCGAAGAAATAATTTTTTATAGGAAATCTAGCGACGATATAATTTTCTATAGGAATTCTATCGACGACATAATTTTTTATAGGAAATCTATCAAGCACATAATTTTCTATAGGAAATCTACCGACGACATAATTTTTTATAGGAAATCTATCGACGACAAAATTTTTTATAGGAAGTCTATCAAGCACATTATTTTCTATAGGAAATCTATCGACAATATAATTTTCTATAGGAAATCTATCGACAATATAATTTTCTATAGGAAATCTGGCAACAACCTAATATTCTGTAGGAAATCTATCGAAGAAATAATTTTCTATAGGAAATCTACCGAGCAGGTAATTTTCTAAAGGAAATTTAGCGATAACATAATTTTCTATAGGAAATCTAGCGACAATATAATTTTCCATAGGAAATCTAACGACAACATACTTTTCAATAGAAAACTACCGACAACATAATTTTCTGTAGGAAATCTATCGAAGAAAAAATTTTTTATAGGAAATCTAGCGACAACATTATTTGCTGCAGGAAATATAGCGACGACATAATTTTCTATAGGAAATCTATCGATGACATGATTTTTTATAGGAAGTCTATCAAGCACATAATTTTCTATAGGAAATCTATAGACAACATAATTTTCTATAGGAAATCTAGCAACAACATAATATTCTATAGGAAATCTACGACAACATAATTTTCTATAGCAAACCTCTCGGCGACATAATTTTCTATAGGAAATCTCTCGACGGCATAATTTTCTATAAGAAATCAAGCGACAACGTAATTTTCTCTAGAAAATCTAGCGACAACATAACTTTCTATAGGAAATCTAGCGACAACATAATTTTCTATAGACAATCTAGCGACAACAAAATAGCTGAAAGAACACCCGGATATATATCTGATGCTAGGCTGAAAATAGTCTTTTTCGTCGCCAAACGCCATCCTGAAATTTGTCGTTGCAAAAGGCTTGGAGAAAACTTCTTTTATTTGTTTTTAAAGCAGTTCATTATAGTAGGTTAGTGTTTAATTTTTTTAAGTGTTTTTCCTTCTTTAAATTTAAATACATCATGTCGGTTTAATGAATATTTCGCTGTGTTGGTTTTATACTCATAATAAAAAATGTGAACTTGCTTTTGCCAATTTTTCCTCTTTCCTTTTTGTTTTTAATTTTCAAATTTATTATTTGCAAACAAAACTTTTCATCCTGATTCCCGCACTTTAATTCTGAGACA
>CM025790.1:64874649-64955778 GCA_014635995.1 Sarcophaga peregrina | reverse complement strand
TTAAATACTAACAGACAGACGTACAGGCAAACAAGCAAATAGACAGGCAGACAGGGACATAAACATTTTTGGATGAAATGAAAATTGTAAAATTTGTATTACAATTAATATACGTAACGCAAACGTAATTTTCGTGTGTTAAGTATGCTCATATTTAAAGATGGAGTCAGTAACATCGACTTCTAAGTGAGCTTCATTAATTAGTATGAAAAAGGCGGAAAAAAGGACAGGAATTTGTAATAAAAATTAATAGATTAATTACACCAGATGGATATTCTGTATCTAAACAACCTTCACATCGATAAAAACTATCGAACATGATGCCAAAGTTGAAGTTCTCGAAACTAAATTAATCAGAAGACAGAAAAGATATCTTTCATTTGGATGACTTTGACCCGCCAAAAAGGATACCATAGGTAGGGATAGTGAGTTCACCTCGCAGGAAAGAGTATAACTAACAAGCATATTATTCCAGAACTTACTATATTTTATGGTTAAATGAACATGAAATAAAGCAAATGAAATAATCTTTATCGTCAAAGAAACGATTTTAAGTAGACAGAATATGTACACACGCTAGCGTTATAGATTATGTAGTTAAAAGATTTAAGACTTATGCAATGAACAGGATGCAATGCATTGGAGTCCAACCGGGATTAAAAGTGAGTCATTGTTAAGACAGTAATGCTAAAATTTCTATGCTAAAATTTCTATGCTGAAATAACCATTCTATAGAGTTATCAATTAAGCGTCATATCCAATTGATTAAAAATATTTTGCATAGCTAGTCTTCCAAATGAGTTTGGAGTATTATTGTCCCCTTTAAGATACAACTTCTCCTTTTTTGTCTTCATACATAAATTTTTCCCAGCTATATTCCAATGTTAGGCGTTTAGTCAATTGTAGCATGTTTTAAAGTGATAGAGATTTTATCTGTCGTTGCCAGAGGATATGTATAGGGTTGTTGTATTTCGTATATTTTAATGTAATTTAACCAATTCTGCTTCTCAAGAAGTCTCTTTATTGAACATGCTGTGACATTCGTTGTTGATGTTAATCTCGATTCAGGAGCTGGGAGCCTTTCTGGATTGATTAACTTTTAAAATTCTAATATGAATTGCTCGAGCACTTTAATTTACGCCATTTCGGTTGCGTAATTAGTCGCCATTGTTACATCCAATCAAGATTTTTAAAGGAATTTGAGGGTCTGATCAACTTCTATTAGCAGCCGTAAATTTACGGAATTATGTTTACAAGCTCCAAAGGTAGAATTTTATTATTATTATTTGCTCTTTGACGTATACAAAGAAATGCCCGAAATCCGGGACCCCAAGTTTAAAATTAAATTTTTCGGCTGTAAAAAAAAAACGGAAAAATTATGTGAATGGGGTTAAGAGTTACAATTGACTGAAGAAGATAAGCTCCTATTGACTTTCAGATTCGAAATATGCCTGCGTTGCACAAGCAGTAACCTGCCAGTAATTTAACTGAGCATACTTGTTGCACGCAGTATGTACTCGTACATGCATCATGTGGATAAAACGGACACCTATACAAGAATACTTAAAAAAAACTGAATAATAACAACGAAATCTTGTTGATTCTATATTTAACTGCATTCGCTCGTTTTGTGTGTTTGTGTTTCCTTTTTCCATTCCATTGTTGTTGATGCCATACTGGACGCACTTTAAAGCTTGACAATTGCAGCCAGTTAGTAACCCAATGCTGCAACAAGTAATAAAAAAGAGTTGAAGGTCTCACTCTCTCTTGCTCTTCTCTCTGGCAACAATTGCAACAAAGACTGGGAAATAAAATGAGTGAGTGAACGATATAAAAAAGAATGAAGGAAAGAAAACAACATAAAAAATAAAAAAAAAACTTAGTAACTGCCATGGTAAGTGTTACACTTATTTATACAATTGAATGCCTTCTGATTTAACTGATGAATATGATGATGCATCACCATTTCAACCTTCCATATAGCTAACCAGCCATCCTTTAAGTATCATATAAATTTCGATGGATATTTGGATGCTGGTTATTTTTTTTAATGTTTGGTTATTTAAAGGATTTCTTGTTATTGTTGTTATATTATTTCTACAATAACATGCTTGCGTTGTTCATCCGCATTCATCTCTCTGTATAGAATGACTTGCCTTTTGATTTTGTTCGTTTTTGAGTGCATTCCATTTGCAATTGTTGCATAAACAATCGTTTCATTGCTAACGATTGATAGGCTCGATTTTCATTGTGAGTCATGTAATATAAAATAAATTGGACGGAGGAGGGACGAACATTTAAAATATTCCATTAAATAACAAATTTTACCTCCATTTGAGAGATGTCATTTGCATTGGAAATCTTAGCTCTATAGTTCTAAACATTTTTTAAACGTAATTTTTAAAGTTGCTGTTGTTGTTCATTACCCGCCAAGTAAAATATTTTAATTTATGTGTTTTATCGACTGTAGTTTTAGAAATCGTAGGCTGCGCAGCGAACAAAGCACGTGGGAAAGGTTCAACAAACCTAAAATTTCTCTGATTTAAATAATTTTTGTACTAACGCGAGCAGTTTTGAACGTTCGTTCATACTTCCGAAAAATTTGTTGACAATGCACTAATGTTTGTGTTGAAATTTTATTGACATGAAGTCCTAGATTTTCGATCTAAGTCAAATACTGAATTTTAGAGGAATGGGCAATCATCCAGGCCTATTTGGATTCTCTAACAAGAGTTTTTAGAGAGAGTACTATATAGGATTCCTAACTGTTGATACCCATAGATGAGGTATATGGAATCGCACAAACTGTATAGCTTCCGAAAATCTACGTTACCAATATGGGCAGAAAAGCGATAAAATTAAACTATACTAGGACTTTGGCTTTGTTTCATTGGATATCAAAACATTTAATTAATTCAGCAGAATATACTCGAGCAATTTATTGGAACAGTTAGCAATTATTTATCAAACAGGACACTTTTTGCCAATCGGATAATTATAATGATGCCGGATAATTATGAAAGTTAAGAATTCCTCTAGTTTCTGTTCCAGATTCCAACTGTTGAATTTTTGAGACCACATGCATGATTCTTGAAATATGATCATCGCATCTGTGATATTAAAAGCCATCGTACAATTATTTTTGTGTCTTCTTTCTTTTTCATTTACTAGATAAGCACAAGTCGCTGTATAGTGATAATTTGTTGGCTTTTAATACGTAAGCCCGTGGTTCAGATACAAGCTTAGAACAAACCGAAATTTGAAAAAAAGGGGTGTTTGGTGTCTTGCTCTCAGCAATTTGCTTCCATAAAAGCAAATCTGTCGCTCGGAGTCAACGTTAAGCTGTAGGTCGCGCCCTTCATACAACATGAGTGGTGCAAAAGGCTAAGTCGTAATCCTGCCTAAAGCGTTGTAATACCCATTTATATAAGCAACCGAATTGCTTCTTTATAAAATTCAACAACCCTCGTATACGAAATTTCGTTCCTCAAATACCATCTCATTAATAAAATCGTTAACGATTTAATTAAAAAAAAATAAATGAAGAAGAGCAAAAAGTCATACTGAACCTATTCCTATTACTGCTAATATCTGTTTCACTGTCGTCTTGGTTGCATATTCTGTGCAAATGGGATTTTCTTAACTACAAACAACTTCATTATGAGAATGTCGTCATCTGGCCTGACATCACTGATATCAGTATCAATAGGAAAAGTGGCAGGCGTTGCAATTGGTGCAAACGTTTTTATAAGTCATCATAATTGTTTGATTTACAAAACTTAAATATCTTTTTAATTTGCACATGTTTGTAGTTTAAAATCGTTTTTAATTTGTTGCTCGTCTTCAATAGATACAGTAAAAGCAATATAAGCAACAGCAGAAGCAATGATAACTAAGTGAACCCATTATTCACAGTTAAAATTAGTAAGAAAGAGAGAAAGTATCAAAAGAAAACAAAAACAAAAAGTGAATCTTAATGCTTAACGTTAATGACAAGACATAAGCAGTTCATATGGAAGCAATTCTTCGTAAGAGGGATGCCATTAAATTATGAAAAAAACAATTTTACTGACACCCAGCAGATTCTAATATTTTATGGTTGTAATCATGAATGAGATGAAGAAGAGAAAAATTTTCCTTGTTTAGTCTTATGCTACAGAAATTTACAACATCTGGGAATTGCACTAAAAATCCGGAAGATTGTTCTGGTTATTTTTGTGCATCTTTTCAATAACTGCCTAAAAAGGATTGTATTTTGTAAAGATTGGAAGAAGTAGTTGCTAATCTCTTATCGGTAAATATATTTCACGGAACTACCTTAGTTGCTATTACTTAACAATATTTCAATTGGTCCGCCTATGTCGTAAAGTAGGCTTTCTTCTGCTGCTTGTAGTATTTTGTGAACTTCTTGAATATTCTCGCGAAACTTATAGCGATAATAATGTCAGCTCCAAGTACATTTTCGCTAATCAGTAATTATTTTGTATTTTGCCAATCATTCAAATTTGTCATGAATCTTATTGCTAAGTTGTAGCGTGGTGTTATGTAATCTCTGATCTTGGCGTGACCAGTAATTTATTCATGCCACTGTCGATTTGCCCCGCGTACGAATGTTGGCCGGCAAGCCGCTACAGTAGGATTGAAGTGGAAGCGATAAAACTATCTCCAGTTGCAACTTATGTGCATAGTTGACAACTTTCAGATCTGACCATTGCTTGGTAGATCCAGTAAGTTGTTCTACGTTCTAACCTCCATTTTTACCCCTATACAATCATAGAGGGCCATGAAAACCGTTTTTATTCTGTTAATGATAATTTTCTCTACCTAGAATGAGCGTCATTCTTGAGTTCCAGGTCCGTACCATACAGTTGACAAAAAGGCGGCGACTTGTGAAGTGTATCAGAAAAATTTTTGCGCCAGCAGGAGCTCACTAGCTGACATACTTCGGAGCTGGTGGCATTCTACCTCTTATACTGTCTTTAACTCTTATCGAAATTGTAAGAACCACATCATGCGAATAGGTAGTCATTTCTGTCTATAAAAGGAATGTTTCTTGATATTGTGCTGCACGACTCAATGCTTTTACCACTATAGTTAACCAGCATAAGTTTAGATGGTCTTAAAGCAGTTTGGATTGACAAGAATATCTCCCTCTTTCTAGAGTTCCTTTGGCCAAATACATCTTTTTTTGAACTCACCTCTGGTTGGTGATTTTATTTGCGCACACATTGCCTTGTATTATCACATGATTTGGGAGCCAGCTGATCCATATTTTTCTACTTCGTTTAACATCTTTTAAATGACTCAAAAATCCGCTTTTTAAATGCAACCTGGCAACTTTATTTTGCTATTTTCATTTAAAATTTTTATACTGAATTGCATTCTGCAGTATTTAATGGAATTGTTTCTCATTAACTTCCTTTTGTGCAGTGCACTGTGCGTTTGGAGTTGTAAGTGCTTCATTTGCATTTCGTTTGCAAATTAATTCCTCAATACTTTTCAATTTTTCCTTTGTTGCTTCTTCTCTTCCTATTTTACGAAATTAATTTCTCATCTGCTGCAATGCTGTCTTCAGTTCTTCTGTATTCATTTCTTGAATGTTATTGTGGAAAAGGAATCATAAATAATTAAATTGTTTTTGTATTTGTGTCTGAAAAGAATTTAAATTTTTGTCCGCATACCGTTTCTTGACAATTTTGTCTTGATTTAAAATTAATCATCGTTAACAGCTTGATGACTGGAGGAGGATGATAAGTAGTCATACATCACATTTTTGTGGTGATGATTGTGGCACAGTGTAAAAAATAATCGCTGACCTTTTGCAATCTTAATGAATTTATCTGTGATACAAAAGTTGGCGATAAATCCTTGAAGTTTGTATCATATGGTCGCCATTAGTATTTTAAAATTAATTATATTTTGTGTCAAAGTTCGAAAGAAAAATAATTTAATAATTTAATTTTCATACTTTACTCCGCCTTCTATCATTCCTTCAACAATATGGTTTCCGAATTCCATTAGTAGTAGGCATATCCGAACGTTGAATATTTTAAGCATTTAAAATTACTACAAAACATTTCGCAGAATAACTATTAATACGAGCCGAGGTGAGTCTCCTTGTTATTTTATCATACTCTCTTTATCTCTTTTTCATATGGGTTTGTGGACTTCTGGTGTCCATAGTTTTAATTAAATATTGCTACATTCTGTTAGATATTGTCTGGGTTTCAGTTCTTCAAGCATATCTTATTGTATTGTTTATTTGCTAGAATATGTAAGGCTACGACCTCTGTTTTCAAACGATATTCTACAAATCTTTACTTTTCGAACACAATGCCCTCTTTTGCTTCCTCTTGATTCCTGTTAAGTTTCGAAAATACTTAAACGGTGAATATCCTTGACAATACACAATCAATTGGTTTTTCTGCGCAGGTAAGCATTGCGAAGTCGCCGTGGTCTAGTGGGTAGTGTGTTGGCTTATTAGACAAAAATCTCGGGTTCGAATACCAGGTCAGACATCCAAACGAAAAATTATTTCTTCGGCGACTTCCTCTCAGCAAATTTCTGGCAAAAACTCTGAGAGTAAAAATTGCCATGAAAAGTTACTCAAAAATCCGTCGTTCGGAGTCGACTTTAAATTGTAGGTCCCGCCACTCATGTATAAAATTAACGCACACAACATAAGTGGTCTGAGAAGCTAGGTTGTAATCCTGACTGAAGGGTTGCAATGGCCAATTATGTTATGTATGTATGTAAGCATAGCGATGATTTCAATTAATTTCTACAAGAGATTTATCTCACACAAGTTTCACCCGTTCGTATAAGAGCGGTAGAATAATGAGCCTATTTGTTGGGATGCCGGGAAGGTCTTGCCTGATACGGAGATATGCAGAACAAAATTTGAGTTAAACTTGATCAGATTCTATCTTACGAACTTTTGAGCACATATCATCGGGGACTGGAAATACCGCATTAACATCCTAGAAGAAAGAGGAGACCACAGTATATCTCCTTTGTCATTATCCGTTGCTTGAAAACCTAAGAAAAAACTCTTGAGCAGCCACAATTTATTTACAGAACATGTCATGTTAAAGATGATTTGAATAAAAGTCACAGTTTCACCCTCAGTTTTTGCCCTCAGGCGGACTACTTCGTTCGAGGAAGCCTGCCACATAACCACACCTAACTTTATCCTAATTTTTTTGGAAATTTACGGGCTGAAGGGTTAGACATACACATTCTACTCCTTGGCTTCAAGAGGACTGAATTTGAATGGAGGGCTTTTATAAGATAACTACTGCCTGTTTAGATTCAAACTAGTCTTTAATAATTCGATTCCACTGTGTAACAAATTCATTTTAAAATGTTATGTATTGCGCCCTGAAGTGTTCTATTGTCAGTATTGAACAATCATTGTCAATGGCTGGAGTATTTTTATAAAAAAAATTAATTAACCGCAGTAATAAAAATAAATGAATATTAATACGGTTAAATAGCAAAAATGAAATTAAACCGAATGACTATTAAAAAGGTACATAAAAATATTTACAAAAAATTTTTCTCAACCATTAAATGCATTATTTTTCTCTAATAAATTTATGAAAAATTTGTAAAAAAAATTATAAAAAAAATAGTTATGGTTATTGAGAGGCTTATATTTTTATTTTAATTTATTAAATACGCATACAAGTGGTAAATATTTATCAAAAGTTTTTTGTTTGTAATTAACAGATTGCAATTAAAAAACAAAAATTTAAAATGGCTTATGGTTTAAATGAACATTTTTTTACTCTTTTTTATTAGCATATTTAATTTGAACAGCATATTTTCTCAAATTTTTTTTCATTATGACATATTAATTATACTCACATTATTATTCTGTTTTCTTCCCAAAGATTTTCTTGATGGAACAATAATGGATCACTTTGTCGTACAAAAAATATACCCACGGTCTTTTGCCGCTTGATGCAGTTGCAGTTCTCAGACATTAGCGTTTAAAAAATTACACTTAAGCCTACATTTGCGTGAAACACTTGAATTCATTAATTTGTAGCTTGCATTAACGTTATGTTGAGATTTTAAAAATTAGAAGAAATTTTTGAAAATTTGAAAGATGTCTTAAAAAATATGACTTTGAAATTCTATAAGAAAACGCCGATTTAATCTTCCTCTAGTTGCACGATTATCCCAAATAATCCACTATCAGGGGATCACCATCCTAAATCAATATTTGTATGTAGTGCGATATGTGTACAAATTCCCATATGGTCATAAATGGCGTAAAAAAATCATATTTGCATATTTGTGTGCACTTTTGAAAACTTACCCCTGGGCCCCTCCAGAAATATCACTAAAAAAGGTTGTTTTTCAAAATTAGGGTTTTCAGGTTCCACGATTACTTGATATACCACTTATAGGGTTTTAAAATAGACGCCTTAGACGATTGTTTGCATATAATGGGAGCCTTCCATATTTCCTCTAGAAATTTCATTAAAAAAATGGAGAACATTTTTCAAATATTATGAAACATAAATTGAAAATGCTATGAACAAATAGTGCATTCAAGTGTGATTTGCTTATTTATTTTTAAAAATAAATAAATACAAAAAAGGGAACCTATTTTGCGAAACTATGTAGCTTTTATTTATTTGATCTTTACTGCCTGTTTGCCTGACTAGCTTTGGTCGTAGTTTAAAATCTCTTTCATCTTCAATGCTACCTATTTTGAATACGATTTTAGCAAAATCAAAAATAGAAAAACGATAAATTGTTGTCCTTTTCAATGCTTTTGCAGCTCTACACATGGCATTGCTTTTGGCTATCCTCTGATTAATGTTTATTGATTTTTGTGGGCATTTTTATGGTTGTTATTTTTCTTGTTGTGTGTATTCATTGTCTCGTTTTTATAAATTTCTTGTAAACACACAACTCTAAATCTTTTGTAATCCGTTTTAAAATATGTCCCTCTTCTTCGTTCTGTTGCTTTTTATTGTAGTCCAGAGAAGGATTTTTATTTGCTTCAATATCATGTAAGCAGAAAATATAAACACAAATCCACGTGTGTATATGTACACTCATAATATATGTTATGTGAGTATTTTTGTAAAGATTTTTGGATGGTATAAATAGTCATTGCATGTTTCTTTTTTTCTTTACGTAAGTTTTTTGAAATTTTAGTTCTTAACTCTTCTCCAGTGTCATTCAGTTGAAATTAACTACAGATTTCGTTTTCGTTGACCATTCCTTTCCAAACATATACACTCTCCTCTAAAAGGTTCTGTTCCTATCTATAGCGTGGAAGCTAATCTCCTCGGAGATCTACAGTTTGCAACTTTATCTGGTAATTTTAACTATTACTTCAATTCGTCAATATTTTTGACCATAAATAGAGTTTTGCAGTACTCAGGAAGGAAGTAACCAGACACAATGAAGTTCTGGGAGCGCATCAAAACTTTTCAGGTAATGACAGTAAATTTGCTTTGCATCTAAAAATAGTATGTATTCAGATTATAGAGCTTCGTCCGTTTCTGTTGAACGTTTTTGGTCGTATTCTCTTAACTGTCTCATTTCAATGGTTCAATTTTGAACAGTGGGGCTAATAAGTAATCATCTCATCAGGCTGTGTTATTTTTATTAGTTTTGTGAAGAGGTACCTTATTGCTACCACCATACGATATGTTGCAGTTCCCTCGCACATATATTTTTTATAGTGTATCTCTACAATGCCTCCTCCAAATTTATTACATCGACTAATTTCAGAATGCTGATCGTTATTAAGAATGTCAATTTTTTCCCCTGCTTCTGGTATGCAACCAGCTATTTCCTTCTGAGTTGCATTACTGCCTCACGGGTTCCAAGAATGTGCTTTATATTTATTGTCTCAGAATCCACATACATATGTATTGGACTCGAGGAGCCCGTTGTTTTGAATAAGCATACTCTGAGTCTACAGTATATTGCAAAAGACTAGTTATAAACCTGGTTTACTTCCCGACAGTTGGCTGTTTTGATTGCCTTAAACTTGGTTTTAGAAAAATTTGCGAGTCTTTTTCTTCCCCAATTTTTACATCGTATCAGTGGAGGGGTGACCATTTTTGTATTAACTTTTTGACAAGATATGAATGAAAATAAATTGTTTTGATAAAAATCAAACAAAAGAAGGGAAAAACTAAAAATCACAAACAATCTGAATTATTGCCAATTGTGGTCAGAATGTATTCACCAGTACAGTTTTCAAAGTAATTCAACTGGTCAGCATCGCCAGTGGTTATTGTCATTTACGTTGGCTTTCCAGAAAAAATTATCGCCTGACCCAAAGCTAAAAATTGTAGACATAGTATGTGTAGATGAATAAAATCGTAATTGCTTCAATTTTATTTCTGCTGTTTTATTCATGTGACTAATATTTCTCCTCAGTTTGTTGGTGCCGGATATGTGCAACAAGCCAGCGTTGTCAGTTATAATAAAAATATAAAACTTGTTCGGCATTGTTTTCATTCTTAGGGTTTTTGACCAGGTTGATTAGTGTTTTATTTGTTCGACATTTTGGAGTCTAGAATATGAAATCACAAAAAAATTATTATAAAATTTTTTGAAAAAAATAAATTTTTGTTTTCAGTATGCAACGTCTTCTCTAGTTATACTGCTAATATAAGACCTTTTTTGTTTATTTTTAGTTTATGTTGTTAATTAAATGACTGAGGGATGCACTACTAAGAATTCTAGAAAGAATAGATAAACAGCTAAGCGGTCGTAACACCAGAAGACAACACCAGAACAGACATTTTCGACAGTCTTGAGGATAAATACAAAATCATACTGATAACTGTATGCTCTTCTGTAATGCAAATGTGATGCACATACTCTCATGCTCTCATTCATTCATTTGTACTGCTCAACAATTTATGAAATGCAAAGATAACCAATGGAATTGAAAATGATATATTCAGCAGCACCTTCTACAGACACTCAGGTAATATGTTAACTTGTTATAATGAATGTTTTAAATAAATGGCACAAGCAACACTCAACTGCAATGATATCCATGCTCAAAAGCTAATTTAAAGGAAAAGGAAATTCTGTAACTACATAAAAAAAAGAGAAATAGTTATCAGGCGACGTAAAAAGCAAACAAATTAAATAATTTGCGGTTTTAATAATGGCAGGTTTTTTTTTCTCTCTCTCCTCTTCTTTCATTATGGTGAACAAACTAAGTTTTGCTCCAGCCGAAATGACTGATGGAGACGGACGGGAACCACAAGTGTTCTGGCCCATGTTAGCGGCCGATGACGACTACTACTCGTTGAATTAATGAATACACGCGATTGTTATTATAGTTATTTTTATTACTTTTTTATTTTTTACTTGTTATATATTTATTTTCATTTAATTATCATTTAATTTTCATTTATTATCTTCGAGTCAAATGCTCTGTAATAATAATTATGGCAGGGAAAAAGCAAAAGTAACAACGAAAATAGCATCTCCTTCGAATTCAATTATGAAATGTTTTATAACCAAACAACAACTGAAATGTTATTGTAATATATAAACAACAACGAGCTTTAATAATAATAATAAAAAATATTGTAAAATTAACCTCAATTATGTTGTTTAACAATAAAATTAAAAACGGCGTACAGAGCTACATGAAATTGAAATTTAATAGATGCATTTTCTTGAAGATTTCATGGAATTAAATTTGTAAGCAATTACGTTACCAATTGCCAGGTAATTAAAATAATTATGAAGAAGTGCTGTTTCTTCTGTTAAGGACCACCCGCACACCATATGCCTTCCAAACGGCCTAATAGGCTAAGGAATAGAAATACAGACAACATTTATCCCAGCTTGTCAAAGGAAGCATATTAAAGTGTATAGACTTTAGTAGATTCTAAATCAGAAATATATAAAAAAGTTAGTTTGCTAATTAGACTTTTCAATGGACGTGGCATCCTTTCGCTCAATCAGGATACAAAAAGTAGCTTGTGTTTATCATGCACGCATACAGCGCAACTACCATTGAACCAACGTAGATTTAAAGGTTCCATAAGAAGATATAATTTAACTTCTATAATATACACTACAGATGCGCTATTGACTGAAGCATTGCGTCATTTACTTACGTTCTATGAAAGTACAATAGATTTGGAAGTACTTTCTTTCTTTTAAAGGACATTTGTCCAAAAACTCATTGCTGACTACTTTCCTGTAGTGGAAAATTGGACAGAAAGTACACCTCACTTCTTGTGTTAGACAACAACGGTTTTCGTTCTAACAGACACTCTAACGGAATACTGTTCTATTGACAATTTCACTGATAAGCTCGGCCTACCCACCCGGATTACTACAGAAGCTTCTATTGTGTATACGGAACGGAATCGGTACAACACTTTATGTGAGTACTTTGCACTTCAGAACAGACGTCATCGGTTTTTGAGTGACACCCCATTTAAAGGTCTGGTCATGGTGGCGAACAAACCACTTAAGGGAAGTGGTCGGTTTCAACTCAAGCTCCTGATGATTCAAACCCACCAGTACCTTACGCTGGGTGACAAAAGGGGCTATATGAGGCACCGAGTGAACTTGCCTTTGAACGGAAAACTACTCGCTAAAGTAAGCTAACAATTCAAATACTTTCATATTTTCGTTTTGATGTCTGACATGGGGTTTTAATTGTGGCCCCACTTTTTCAGCCAACACACTATTACGGGGACTTACGTTTTTTTTGGAATTAATCATCATCTATCAATCAGGATTGTGTTCATAAAAATAAAAATGTGTTTTTTTATTTTGCTTTTGCATTCATGCAGATATTATTTTAAGCCAAATAATTTAAATGCCATGTTTAGCACCAAACCGACGAAAACTAATTCTGTAATGAAAAGTTTTAATTTTGATAGAAAAATAAATTTATTTTTTGTACTTTTATGAAGGCCTTAAGCGATGGAATATATTTTAAATTTTGGTGGATTATATTCCAAATATTTTTATTAATTTAAGTAATTTATTATTTTATTGTGCTATATTCTGATCAGCATCATCATTATCCGCAATAATGTTATTCACCTGATAATATTAATTTTGGCGCCTTTTGAGAAATTTTCTTCTACCAGCTTGTGTTTGTATTCTCACGAGTATTTCGGATAAGAAAACCGCAAAGTGTTATTAATTTTGTGTCGCTTGTTTCACTCTTTTTGTATTTTTGTGTGTTGATGTCAGTTAAATTAAATCAATAATTAAATAAAAATCTGTTAATTAAATACTGAATGAAAGATAACAACAACATCAGTAAAACAAAAAATAAAATTAAGTGGAAAAAATTTAAAACGAAGCAGGTATTAATAGAATATCAGATAAAAGGAAGTGTTGGTATAGATTATTTAGTATGTTTCAATTAAATGTTTCTATACAGAGTAGTCTTGTAGGTAGTATGTTGGCTTATTAATCATGTTATCATGAAAAAGTGTCTCAAAGATCTGGCGTTCGGAATCGAATTTAAACTGATGTCCCGCCAATCGCGGGTGGTGTGAAAAGCTAAATCGTAATCGTGAAAGGTTGTAATGACCATGTGGACATATGCATGAATATATACGGAGATCTATAGAAATTACTGTCGTTTCCAAAAGCTAATTTTTATTGTTTTATTTAGACGTGTGGCATCAAACTAGACTTACGCCATTTTAATGTAGCGAATATAGTGTCCAAATCTAATGCTTTAAATCATATGAAAGAATCTAAAAATAAATCAATCTGTATTGCGCCCATAGCGACATCATAAATCAGTTATGTATTCTGAGAAGTTTTTAAAAATTCTGAATTATACAACCCACCCAATGGCTCTTCTGCTGGCTACTTTTGGTTGCATTGAACTATAAAAGCATTGACGAAGAAAAGCGTGCACTTACAATTCGATTCAGACAGACAGATTTGGTAGGAAAACGGAATGAAAATTATAGAAAAATGTTATGAATTTATCAAATCATTCAAAAAAGAACATAACACAATATGCTAACCTAGCCAGTATAGGGTAAAGTGTTGTTCCACCCATTGTTCATGTCGATTTTGGTGATGTTGCATAAATGCAGAGACCACACAAGTTAAGTGCTACAAAATGCCTCACTTGTACACATACACTTATCTATACTTGAAAACTGGACCCACAACAACCATAGTGCAGCAAGGATAATAGCCATGACAACAACAATTTAAATCAATTTGTTGTGAATTTACGCCAAAATAAGGCAAACAGAAAATAGGGAACTCAGAAGAGCAAATGATACCAAAGGAATAAAAGGAAAAAAATAAAACTGAACAGAAGTATAACATGCTTATAAGACAATATGCAACACCAATATTAATACCAATACCTACACCATCACCAGCAATACCAAATACTTGTAAAATATTGACTTCGTAAGGATAAGAAACGTTGCAGCAACACGCATAAATTTTAAGGGGCTTTTAAAAATATGAATGTGTTGCTGTTGTTGTCGCCATTGTCGGTTTACGACAACACTGCTCTCTTCTATCCTTCTCTATCTCTCGTACAGCTTTAATACGTAAGAGGTGGTAATTAATCGTCACAGGTTTCGTTTTTAATGGCATTGATTTTTTTGGGATTTTTGTATGGACGCGATAAACTCTTATTTCAAGAAGTAATTCCTTTCATTTTTTTTTCTACTCTTACATTTAATTTTATTTAATTTTGATTTTATTCGATTCTGTCTTTACTGTTGTTAATTGGCCACAAATTGTGACAAGAAAAATATCATATTTCGAGTAGGTAGAACCACAGACGATAATAACATGCGAATATGGGTAAATCTTGTGTTTTTTTGTTTTTTCATTTTTATTTGGGGATAATTTTTGTAGAAAGGATTAAAATAAGAGATTGTTCACACAACAAAAATATTTATCAGAGCTTTACAGCTTTACAAATGAGTAGAAGAAATTTAACGGAGTTCTTAAAGGTTCAATAAATCATGAGTTCATAAAAAATTCTGTCCAAATAAAGCTCCAAATTTTTGGTTGTACATCAGCTTCCTTTGCTATTCGATGTGCATATTAATGTAAACAATGGTCTTCTAGCATAGATCATTTTAAAAAATATCCTTTGATGAGTGTTTAAGGTTGCAAGTAGAAAATCTAGAACTACAGGTATTATGTGATTTCCGTGTTCTAGCAAGTAAGCCGGATCATATGGTAGTATGGTTAATAACATACTATATGAAGCTTTATCACAAGAGATGAGGATCAGAGGTGGCAACATAACAATATATATGGATAATCAGGTGTCACTTTAAGTAGTTGAATTATCTTTATTGAAATAACGCTTACGGAGAGTATATTGATTACCTTCAATAACGCAGTGTGGCAAAGGAAGTTTTGCCTTTCGGAGTTTCTTGTTATTTCGAAATCACTGGAAATGGAATCACTAAGGCGTGTTACAGTGTCGCATATTGGTCTCGTTAACCCAAACGATTAATAGATCCCTTGCTTTATGGAGATACAGCCTTAAAAATTCCAGAAGACAAACATTTATGAATTAAAAGATTTTCCCTCGTGGCACTACTATCTGGGATACTCCTCCTAGTATATCGCCGAGAAGTTGCCAAAGTTAATAAGTATAGTTTTGACTTATTAGACGAAAGCCTGTGGTTCCAACCACGACACAGACATCTCGAACGAGTCGTAGTATGAAAAAATATTTCGTTTCAACGACTTCCTCTAATAGTCTTCTCACAGATACTCTGAGAGAAAAATTTCTCAAATCTATTTTTGAAAGATGACGTTAAACTGTAGAATCAGCTACACATGGATAAAATTATAACTCACAACGTTCCTGATATGAGAAACTAAGTTGTAATTATGACTAAAGGGTTGTACTGACATTTTAGGAAAGTGATATTGCTCTGACTAGATTGCATGGTTTCATCCAGTATCTGCAAGATCAGGAAAGACTCGGTTTCACGTCTAATGGACATCATTTGGGGAAGGTGGAGGACAATTAAATGCGATTGTACAGGTGGGTGCGATTGTACATGTGTAGCTATAATCAGTAGTTTATAATTCGTCAGGAATGTGGGAAACGAAAGATCTTGTGCTGTTAAGTATTCGTCATTTGTCGATCTGCTGGATTTGATAATAACAATAATAATGAAACTCATTGTTTTAGAATTCTTCCATCGAGAGAATGGATTGATATTGAGAAAAAGGATGAATCTCATCGTGAGTGGAATAAGCTTATAGTCCTGACGGATCTAACGAGATTCTAGAATCTGGCTCAAACAGTAGAACCTTGTGCCACACTATGGTTAATAAAAAAAAAAATACAGGTCAAATGTCAAACGGCTCTTTTTCGTATGCTCTTTATACATTCATAATTTTAACTGTCTCATAAAAATTTCCTTACCTTGCCCTTTAGTCAGGTTTACAACCTAGCTTCTCACACCATCTATGTTGTTGGTATTAGTTTTATTGAAAAAATGTCAGGACGTAAACCTTAATATCGTTTCCGGAAAGCAGAGTAGTAAACCTTTTTGTGGAAATTTTATTTACTTTTGGGGCTTTTGCCTCAGATGAGGAAATATCTGAACTGAGATTTTCACCTCAGACTTTCCTCTAATAAACCAATACACTACCTGTTAGACTAAAGCGATTTCATGGACGTTATTGTAATTTAGTCACATTTTCTCTAACTTTAGGTTCGGCTAATCTATCCTATTTTGACTTTATTGTCAGTTCTATTGCCTTGTAAATTCTTCCACGTCATGTTCATTTTACATTAGCTACGAAAGCTAGAAGAGTTGCATAAACTTAATCCTTTTTTTCATTAATAAAAAAGCGATTTAAATCGATGACAAGCAACACTTATTTACAATTGAATAAAAAAAATTGGGCAAATATGTAAAAATTTAAATGTGATAACAGACCATTTAAATCAACTTAAGATTTGCTTCTTTAAAATAATAGCAAATAAATGTTATTTGATTTCAGTTTTTCTTATTCGTCGCTTTATTTCATCAGAAAATGTGTAAGAGTTCGTGTAAAAATGGAAGCACTAGGTGAAAACATTAACAAAATGTTTTGAATTTTCTTCGGCGTGTTGTCTTTTAAAAATCTTTGTCACCCATGTCTTGTCTTTTCTTAGATTTTACTTCTCGTTGAAATTAAAGTGCCAAAATCTATCAGAATCTCTTTTTATAGGAAAGAAGAAAAGGAAAAAATTATTGAAAAGAAAACTTAAATAAACTGATGGACTGGATTGGCAAACAAAAAGAAAAACTAACGAAATGATTTTTTTTTTTAATCTTTTTAAATTTTTTTCTTTGAGAAGATAATACAATTTTTAAAGCTTTTAAAATGTGTTGTTATCCTTCCGTTCCCTTTTATTTTATTTTAAGAGGGTCAGGAGGTTTATAAATGAATGAATCTGTTCCTTAAACACCGTAGTCTAAAAGAACGAACGAGGCAGGTGGCGCAAAGTAGTACTCCACAATATTATCGCACTTTTCATAAACGATGCGTTTTCTTTAACAATTCCTAGACAACCTTTCTTTGTCCTTTAAGTAGAAACAATTCAAATCTCCTGCTTTGTTTGAATGGCAAAGTAGCTGCAGTGTTTGCAAAGGCAGATGATCGAAAATTTTGAAACTATAGAAATACTTAAAACTCATCCGTTTAAAAACTTTTTTCAGTTTCTCATTCGTGCTTTATTTTTTGTAGTACCCTACCCCGTTTACATTTTTTTTTATTGACTTCCTTAATACATTAAGAAAGTAATGACCTTGGTTTTTGAGTCGACAGGCGCATAGTATAAACTCAACCTCAGAGATCTGGAGCAAAAGGAATTGAGAAAAAATAGTTCTTTCATTGGCTTCATCTCAACAGATTTTTTTGGAAAAAATTCTGAGTAACTAAAATGTCAGAGAGATACTGACTACTAATGCTAAAGATGTTCTGCAAGTAACCAACCTGTATATGGCGACTACATTTCTTACCTAAATTGTACTGCGTTCATATAGTCTATCTTAACTGCTTAAAACTTTCCTATTTTCATTTTTCATTCTTTTATTTTTGTTTGAAACACTTCATAAGACAATAGACGTTGTCTACAACTGCATTGCATTACTTTATTATCCATTATCTGACGATGATAATGATGCTGTCTAGCTTACTGGCAGACTGTTTGTAGATGAGTAACTGAATGTCTGCACTATTGTTAGTGAAAATGATTTTTGTCAAGTTTTGACTGTTGGTAATGAAGTTCTTCACGGCTGGTGTAAAAGTTGATTTGATTCTTTACAGAATGAAGAAAAAGGCAAAATGAAATAAAAAAGAATTCATTCTGTTCTTGTTTTTATTCATGCTTTATTTTCTTTCGTAATACCTGGTAATTTAATAGAATTGTTGAAAAACTTTTATTGAATTTTAACATTTAGTGCACTCTTAATTAATTACGAAAATATTTTAAAATTTACACGAAATTCTTGTGTTTGAATGTTTTTTGTGTAAGGAGTTAGAAAATGATTGATTAATTGGGGGTAATATGAGTACTATGTATGTATTCGCTAAGTTTCACTGCATTATTATTTCTATAGTATGCAATCACGTTTATGTAAGAAGTGTAAGTCGCCGGATTACTTAGAAATATTGAATTACTTCCACCTGTGCTTGTAGGGCTGAGATAACTAATGAGACTTTTAAGTCTTTATTATAGAAGGTAGTGTTAGAGCTTATTGCACGCGGTACCGTTGTTTAAACTCTGGGAGGAAAGAAATACAATTTTTTTATATCTCATTTTGTTCGAGATGTCTGAGCGGACTATTGTCTAATAAGACTACGGCAACTTTCTGAACAAATCAACATCCACGCTTATCTCGAGTTCTTGACAACTACGCACAATGGTTGTGAAGAAAGGGTTTCGGTTGACCGAACAAATATATACGAATAGTGTTGCATAGCTTAGTTGGATTAAATGTATAAACGTCCTATGTTTTTAAGCGGATTTAATAAAAAGAAAAAATTATTTCATAGGACTTTTAAGCTTAAGCTATGTGTATCGAATCTTGTGAGTTTATGTCTTCTTTAATTTTGAGGAACCGTTGTTGTCCAAAGTATTTGCTATTCTGGTTACAGCATTTGCCCTACTTCCCATATTCTTAAAAGCGATTCTTTTTAAAGGCAGAAAACGAATATGAGATGTCACTTCTTCTTAATTCATTGACATTAACAACAACTAACCTTAACAGAAAACTGGCAGTAAATAATGATCCCCTCTTCATGGTTTCGGTTTGCCACAAATAAACGCCACAGGCATAATGCAATGCTGACTATGACTATGAAAAAGGAGGTGGTACTACTCATAGTCGCTTATATCTTTGGTGTTGAATACTTTGCAAAGTGGTTACCGTACTGGATATCAGTACCCATGTACATACAAATACATTCAACGTACAGTACACTACTACAGAAAAGTCTAAATGACGGCGGTAAAATGAACTATAAAAATACGGAAAAGAGGAAGAGAAGGACGAAAATAAATATCATGATAATAAAAATTTGAAAAATACTGAAGCAATTTAAGTCATAAATAACACAACTACAATTAACACACATACACTAAAAAGGAAATGAAAATCGTTAAAAAATAAATTAAATTATTTTGAAATTTATCTCTTAGGTTTTTTACAAGGATCATAATTGCTTTTTTTTGGTTTTATGTTTTTTGGTAAAAAAGACTTCAACGGGCATGTATATGAAAGTTATACGAAGGAATTAAAAATATTTTGATCCATGATTGATCAGTTTGGGGAGAATAAAAGTTACATAGAAACCTTTTTATGGTTTGTAGGTGGAAACCTGCTATATATGCCAAATTCTTTCGGATTTTCAATGACTTAAGCTATCTCTATTTCCATCACTACACGATATGATTAGCCTTCAGGCTACTTTTCCACTCTGTGTTGTCGTCGTAGTCTTGCTGATTTCTTCAGCTATTTGCAGAATTTCGTTGACTTATAAAAATCTGAACTTAGCAATCTTTACTTAGTCAGCCATCCCATTCTGGCCCGTAGACATGTTGTGGGTATACTACAAACAGTTGTGGTTAGTTAACTGTATATTCCATTAAAACATAGATTATATTACGTGATTATTTTCCATCTCCCTTGTCATTTTTGCAGAGTTCTTCGTTTTTGAAATGAATGTATTTTTTGCCAGATGAATTCCTCTTACTCCTGCTAGAGCGCAGCTAGCCTACTTTCGAAGGCATGGTGCTACAGTAAAAAATCTGCAGTTGGGTGTGATTTTCAAAAGTCATTCCTATATCTTTCACAGTCTTGGGATCACTCGAAACAATTGGTTTTAGTCCATGTGTTTCTGGAAATCAATCATTACGCTCAGATTTTTGACATCGCAGAGCACAACATAGCAAGATTAAACTAAATTAAATGGCTCAACCACCAAAAGTTTCTCACCACTTAACCAATAGATTCTTTAGGATGTAACAAACATATATGCTTTTATCTAGGACCTTGAACTACAATCTAAATTTTTGCGTTGTCGGAAAAGCTCACACACTGACATTACACCGGTATTTGACTCCGAGGTTACGACACATGCGTCCCTATGTTGGAACAATATTAATTTCTGCTACAGCACAACTAACCTGCTTTCAAAAGCTTCATGCGAGATATGCGCATGCTGCTGTTGGGTTGGATTTTCAAAAGTTATTTCTATACCTTTTCAGTCTTCGGATCACGCGGAAAAATGGGTTTGAAGCTTTCGTTGTCTAAATTAAAGTTTCTCACTACTAACAATAGATTCAGACGCAATCCAAATTTTGGTTTCGTCGGAAAAGCTTGATTAATGAAACTGATTGGTATGGAACGCCCACATGCTGACATTACACCGGTATTTGACTGTAAGGTCACGACACATGAGTTGAAATACTATTACTATCTCGAACCTTTTGACAATAACAAGGAGCATTAAATAACGCCTTAAAAATTAAAAATGAAAACCAAAAACGATTAGAAGGCCAAAAAAAAAAAAAACAAGAAATGAAAAAAACTCCACAAATTTTGTTTTTAATAGCGAAAATGCCGGAAAATGTTTACAATTTCAAGTTCACGATGGCGTTACACGATTTTTGTTTTCTATTTTTTAATTTTTTTTTTTTTCTACTTCGCAACCAATTTCTGTTTTTTACACACAGTCTTACATTGTCTTATACAGCACAACGCCACTATTAGTGGACGCATACAATTGAATTGAAATAAATAGGAAGGAACGTGTAGTGCCAGGTGCCAAGTTTTTGCTTGTTTCGCACACAGCAAGTGAAGAAAAAAAGGCAAAAAAATTAACCCACAACCAGTTCCAGACAGTATGAAGCAGCACATGTGCCACTCACACATGTGCTTGACAACGTTTGTGCCAATATAAGCTATAGACGAATCAACAATCAGTTGTGCTAACAAGATGTGGATTGGTCTAAACGAACATAATTTACGATCACCCTTAGTGTCAGTTTCACATCCACATTTACTCCATTTGTTTCACTGAATCTTTTAATAAGAGTTACATACAACGTCATAACGTTTAACGTTTAAATTCATTTGTGATCGTTGTGTGTTGTTGTCCTTTTGTGTTTCTTTGGAGGCATTTAGTTATGCTTTGAGATCTACTCGCTGTTAAATGCTAAAAAATATCAGAAAAACGATTTCTTGGGTTCATCATTCATTAAACATGATGAACAATGAATGAAGAGGGCCCTATACATAGCGTTTGAATTCTGGGGAATAATTGTCCACTAGAAATGAAATGCAATATGGATTTTCTGAGTTTTCAGAGTATACTTTTTGCACTCTAATACGTTTAGTGCCTGAATTATAATAAGGTTAAGCGCTTCAGTACCCATCCCTTAGCCTAACATTTATGTTCAATGGAGAAATTCCGTTTACGATGGTTGTTAGGAATGGTAGTATATCGAACTCTAACCGATGTTTTAGCGCCACATTGATACCAGAATCAATTCATCACCATGCCTTATTACTTCAAGACGTGGTTAGTTTTATTTACTCACATGGTTTACTTGTACAGTTTATTTAACAAAGTTACATGCAGCAAAATAGTATCCCAAGAATATTTCTTTTTAACAGAAACTATGCATAACAAATCTCTAGTTGAACTTTTTAATCAAACAATCTAACTTTGTTACCTCATGTAGGGGTACTTGCATATTAATATGGTGGCCCTAACATATTTCATTAACTTTATGGTTCATTAGTGCACCACAGTCGTATGCATGGGTGTGTACGAACAGTCGTGATCTAAAGAAATTTTATTATTCTCCCAACTTGTACGATATTTTAGAATTCATTCTATTCATTCATTTTGTGTTTTACAAAGTGATAATGAAATTAAATTTAATTTTCTCTTCTTCTTCATCTTGTCTTTCATACGCTTTTCGCCAGAAACAACAGCTGCAAGTTGTGGTGGTAAGAATTGAAATCTTTTGAAAAATATTTTTTTAATTAAGCAGGTTATTTATGTGTAGAGTGGGGGACTAAAGGAATGTTATTAATTTATGCCAATTCAGGTTCGCTTTTAAAACCACTGCCATTGGTATAGGTCGGGAAGGAAATACATTCGCTTGTTTTAGCACGTCTAAGAGATTTATAAAGAAGTAGTGGGTAATATCAGTAGAACCAAGTGCATGAACATTTATTCAGAAGAAAAATTAAAAATTCAACTCGATTTATTTCATATTCACTTAAAAATTAATGATTTTCTATATTTACCACAGCAGAAACTAAGCTTTTTATATTACATATAAGTAGATATGCTGAAGCGTAGCACACCCTTTTGCCAAACTCCTAAACCATTACACTAGCTGATAGCGCCCTCACAAATGCAAGATATTGACCACTTTAAATTCATGAGAAATTACGTTTCGTGTACCTATTTCATCAATTCGTATTTCATCAATCTCTTCACAAAGTGGAAGCAGAATACAGAAAGTGTTCCATAGTTTCGATGTCATTACTACAGGTTCTGTATAGTTGTACGGAATAGTTTGTCGCACCTATTTAATTTAAATGCATCTTAAATGTATGTAATAACAACTCTAGTGGTTGTTGAGATAGCATAACTTTCACTGTCCAAGTGCAACCCATGTCGCGCCAGAGCAGTCTTTAAATTCGTTTTGATATTCTGGCGCTGGATTTCCAATGTGTCCTATACTACTAAATACTATGTTAATTAAGGTTTAATTAGCTCTTGTAGTAGTCGTTAAACCCTTCTTGATACTCTGACGTTTCGTTTCCATTTTATTTCATTCCCACTGTAGTACTAAATGAATATGTCAACTAATTATCTCTCAAATTACGAATCCATTTAGAAAACATGGTCATCCTAAATGTACTTCATCATCAATGCTCCTTCAAAGTCACAAAATCTTGGTTTTTATTAAAATGCCATCTGAAAAGTGATTGGATTACTCAAGATTATGTCTACAATATTTGGTTATAAACGAATTGACTCTTTCCAATTAAAGTGCCACAAAAACCTTTAAAAATTTTGATTCTGTTTGCATAATTTAGAGTCGAGTAAATGAAAACCAAAACAGAGAAAGAAAACAATTTTTTAAATTCTCAACAATGCAATTTATAATAATTATTTGGTACATATTGCTAATTTTATTGTTTATTATAAACAACTAATTGCTTTATAGTTTCACTTAAAACAGAACAAAAACAAAAAATAAAATCGTTAATAGTCCCCCACAAAATCAAAAACTGCCAACTGCAATGCAAACACATTAAAAGCATTCACTCCTACAGTCCTTTAACTCCTTCATACAAGTATGGCTTAGAACTCTTTTTACAGTTGCTGGTTGGATATGATGGAGCAGCAAAAGTTTATAACAAAAATATTCAGGCTGTGGCATGGCAAAACAAACAACATAAAACTTTTAAAAGTGCAGCCGAGCTTAAACTGTTTCTTAGCCTGGTATGGTTGGCTGTTTGCTCCCTTCTCATCTATTATTATGAATTTGTAGTGATGCTGTTGCCGCTGTTGATACTGCTGCTCCTAACTTTTATGATCGTGTGGTATACATTTTACCACTTGACCAACATTAGTTTGTTTGTTACTCAAACTCTAAAGCTCTATTAAATGCGGAACAACAGCAACATCAACAACAAATTGTAGTTTAAATACACACTCCGGATTTTTTTTGTTTATTTTATTTTCCATGGACTTACTTTTTCCTTTTGTATACACCACATCAATCTGAGAATACATCAGCTTCATGTGAGCGCTTGTTTTCTCACTTTCGTTCTCTTTATCCAGCATATATACGGTGTGGAGGGAATAGAAACAAAAAAAAAAAGAAAAAAAACTTGTCTGGACTGTGGTTAAAACCAAATGAGGTAAACACACACACAATCATTTATTTGATATGACACGGGATTTATATTCTTCGAAACAGATCCTGTTTAGTCAGAAACTTAAAAGAATTAAATCATTAGGAATACATCAAAACCATGAAAGATATGCGGGAACTCAATTTGCCTTGTCGGTAAGGCTGTTCCTTTGTCTGTAAAGATCAGGATCCTGGAAGCTTTACAGTAGTGATTTAAAATTTTTTTTCCAAGAAAAAAATCCAAAAGCACCGTGACCTATCTTAATGTTCCCTTCCGTCTCGTATATGTTTCTAAATATTTGACCCGACTGCACAGTAGTGTATAATTACTGGGTTGTATCCTCAGGATTTCCATGCATAGCATTATGGAATGTCTAGTCATTACTGAAATGGTCAATATATACTCCATCCATATCAATTTACTCCACAGTGTTATTTCTAAAAATTTGACCCCCATTTTCTGCTACATTATCTCGCCTAGAAATCGAATACTCGTTTCAGGAAGTTTCTTTCCTCTTACAAACGGTACTATTGTCAAGGTTTATTCGCTAGCCTACTGTTAAGCAGCGATGACCAAAAGAATCTAAACGACTTTGCAAATCTTGCAGAGTTTTTTTAAATTTGCCTTTACCCATCAATACTATATCATCTGCCTCAGATAGTTTTCTCACGACTTCCCCCACATTAGTTGTGAAATGACACCACCTTGTTGGCTTTCCCTATTAACGATGACCCTTATTACCTCATTTCATGCGTATGTTTCCATAGATTGAACGTATAGGCCTCTGCCACCGATTTAGATATCACAGGTTCATTACCCCTTCTGTCTAATCAAGTGGAGTTTCAACAAATTCAGCCTTCATATGAGGAAGGATATTTATGGTTAACTTTTTCACATTAAAGGTCTCCTAAATGTTTTCCACTAAATCTATAAAATCTGATTCAGTATGTTTGCTAATCCATACGCGTGTTGTCTAGGATGCAGGCATTACCACATTCAGCATGAGAAATGTGAATCTAATTCGTTTCCGTAGTTCTCTGCTGTAAAAAGCTCCTCAAAGTATATTATATCCAATCTCCGGCACATTTTGGTGACGAGGCTTCTGGTTTATTATGTCTACCGTCCGTAATGACAGTTTTTAATAAGTTTTCTCTTGAGAAACTTAGTGTTCAAGTAAAACCTTGAAAAAGACTCGTTATTACCAAAAGATTGTAAGAAGTAAGTACTTTTCCTTTTACAGCTTCTTGCTACCATGAAAGCTTTATAACTTTATTCCTGTTATAAGTGTAAAGCATTGCAGTAAGAGTTGTTAAAGTCAAAAAAGGGTTTTAAAATCCATATCTTCAACAAGTATAACTACGTCCATTGCTATTATTATTATTCGTCATGTCATTCCCCAATAGCTCTGCCTTTCGCTGGCTATAGAAAAGTGACTGTTTAATACTTGACCACCAGTAAGAGGCAAAATACATATGAAGAGATTGAAGCACGAGCGAAGGAAAAAACCATTTCGATTTCTACACAACCTACGAACGCATACACACGCATACACGCATACACATAACGAAAAAGCAACAAATAAGAGTTTAATAGCATTTCAATTACAACGAGAATGAGAAAAAAAAATGAATCGGAGAACAATTATGCAACATACGCCAACAAACCACCTCGACAACTTAAGGCCAAGTTAAGGCAACCTGCTGCCGTTGCTTGTAGTTGAGTTAATGATGAAAATGGGACAAAAATGATAGACTTTAATAGACACATTAAAAGGAAAATTTAAAACAATTTTCTTCTGTGTTGACTTTTGTTTGTTACTCGCTGTAGGAGCATCAATGAGAGAAGAGCAAGTGCGAATAGAGAGTGTGGTGTTGAAACACAAGACTCAAGCACAAGGCAGAAAATATGGTTCATAAAATGAAAACAAAAATTGACAAGTATTGTTGCATATACTACCAGAGTATCCGTGTCACTCGAAATTGTTTTCTCTTTTTTTTGTAGTGTTTCACAACTTAAACTTATGCTTCATTTAATTCCATAAAACAATTTATGCCACGATATTGACAAGTGTTTGTTACTTCACTGACTGTTCCATTGCCAATTTCTTTGCTTTAAATTTATTCCGTAATTGTTGAGCTGCATTTCACTTCACTGCACCATTTGGTTATCGATAAGTGACAGTTGAACATGATACTAAAAGATGATCCGATTTGTTTAAGAATTTTGCAATGATGACGACGTTTGTGATGATGATGTTTAGATTCTGTCATGCAATGCAGATTACATTGAAGTAATCAAGTGAAGGATTTCAATGTAAAAGTTTGCATGAGTGTCATGAGTTTAAAATGGTGCTTGTAAGGTTTTAAAAAGGCATATTGATTCTAAAACAATTTCTGTGATGAATGCAGCATTTTTTTCTTTTAAAACGAATTCCCATCCATCCCTATATAATTTGAATCGAATTGGACATGGTAGACTGACGATTTTGGAAAGTCAGAAAAATAGTCTTGAGTTGCTTTCGGACTACACCTCACCAATTATGGCTTTAGATAAAGTGATAAACTATCACGTGTACCTATGCTGTGGTTTGATTTATTGAAGACTAAGTGCAGGAAAAGATGTTGGTGTGACATGCCTATTTGATGTGCAGACTGTGAAAACTGTGGCACTCCTTTTTTACTTTCTGCCCGTTTGAAAGTTTTAAAATAAATATTTTTGTGGATAATTTAACTTACTCAATTTGCTCTTTTATTCTTTTTACAACTATCTCTTACGCCATCCATGTTATGTGTGTTAATTTTATTCATGAGTGGGAGTAACAGAAACTTTTCAAAGGAAATTCTATTTATTTTCAGACTTTTGGCCAGAAGATCTTTAAGATGGAGACAATTTTTCAAATTTCGTCCAGAAATATGAGCTGGGAACCAAAGGGTTCTTATCGAATAAGCGAACACACTACCCGCTAGGGTGACAATCATTTTCGAGTTATAGCACAATATTACTGCTGCGATTTCAAAACATCTCAAGGATATGAACAAAAAAAAGGCCAATCAATACCTACGATTACGATTATAATCAATTATAATTAAGAATTTTTAAGAATCTTCACAATTCACAGCCTTCAAAGCTGCTGCAATCATTCGAGATATTCAATCACATATACAGAATATTTCCCTTTGGTCTGAAACCTGCGTTAAATTCTCATGTAGGCTGGTGTCATTACTTAATGACATCAGTAAAAAATGGTAACTGTGCTGTTGCTGATTGCGATCGGTTACCCGTTTGGCAATCGCTCCAAAGCAGCAGTAAAAACGTCATAAAAATGAATGCTTTCCCATCACTCTATGGTCTGCACACAATCATTTTAGATTTTCAAAGGGAAGCAGTAACTCACACGGAATGCATTCATATTTCCACGACAATAGAGGCAACGGTAGAAAAGATGGCGATAAGTTGCATAAATTATTAGTGCGTATGGTAATGTTAATTAAAGCCCCACTTCAACGCATATTTTTAGTTAAAAGCTGAATGCATAAGAGTTTTAAATTTTCTGATAAAGGTTGTCAGGCAATGTTGTGCGTTCGTATGCAAAAAGAATGCCAGAATAAATCTTTTAAAAGCATTCCACTCCACTTCAGTTTGAACGCAATGCCTTTAGTTATGTTAAAGATTTCTTTCACTCTTTACGCCCTCATGGCGTTTAAAGTTTGCCATAATGATGCCCCCTTTCTACGCTGCATACCAAGTGCAGTCAGTACTTTTCGTCGTTCATTCCTTCAACCATTTCTGTAATATAAAGTCAATCCGTGAGTTACCCTTGTGATTTAATTTCTGTTTGTTGTATTTATAGTTGTGGTACTCTTTGGTTATTAATTGGATTTAAATTGTGTTAACTTGTCTTCTTAAGCGCCGTGTGTATGTGCATATATTGTGTACATTATTACCGTCGCAACATCGATATGCAGCATTAATCCCTTTTCGAACATGTGGCTAATTTAGTTTTCAGCATGAGTTTGTAATTTTGGATAGTTTTCCGTTTCAACTACCGTTATTAGTAACGGATTGGTTTAAAAGTTGATTATTTGAAGATGAGAAGGATGGGTATGTGGAGGCCACACATAAAGTGATTGTAAATAAAACGACGGGAAGTATACTAGCTCAGTAAGCACAATCTCAAAGAGTTTAAATGCAGATAGCATATCAGATACAAGCAGTAAAAGTAATATGATACCAAAGGTTATAACAACTGTCAACATGGATTACGTTTACGTGCTAACTTTAATGCTACAGAAAGACGGTGTACGCAGGCAGTTAGCGGTCTTGTCACCATTGTCGTTTCTATTGAGACAGAAGGCTGGGCTGATGGTAGTAAGGCAGCCAGTCTGCGCATAACTTCTTATTTAATATCGTTCCTGAGTATCGAGAATTCCTTAGACTCTGCTAGACGCGTGCAAAAAAAGACTGATTGATCTTGCAATTGCAATACAGGCTATTGAATTAATACCATTGGACTTAGCATTTCATTCAGTATCTTCTATAGGAGCCTAAGGAGAACGATACAGAAATTCCAAATATTTCATTTTCTGTCAAGATTGACGGAATTCTTTAAATTAACCATTTTTGCAATGCTAAGATTCAGAGAATGCTTGGTTATTAATTGTGGTATCATAATAGTCCTACACGCTGGATGTTGTACTTTAAGAAGGACTCGTCATTTAACCTAGTTGATAAGAAAATTTTGAAGAAAATATTAGGTCACTTATTATTGTCTGATGACTGTAATATGTTCGAAGCACCTTAAAATTCTTGGTAGACGAAAGTGTATAAAAATATATTCCTTTTGCATTTTATTTGCCATGAAAGTATAGGGATTTACCGTTCACTTGATAATAAAGTAAAGTTCTGGTTGCAAATTAATTCGGTTCCTATATAAAAAATGCAATGTGCATCTCTTTATACGTATTTTTGCAAGCTTATTACATATACATACATACATACATAATTGCCCATTACAACCCTTCAATCAGGATTATGACCTAGCTTCTCACACCACTTATGTTGTGTGCGTTAATTTTATACATGAGTGGCGGAACCTACAGTTTAAAGTCGACTCCGAACGACTGATTTTTTAGAAGCTTTTCATGGCAATTTTTACTCTCAGAGTCTTTGCCAGAAATCTGCTGAGTGGAAGTCGCCGAAGAAATATTTTTCGTTTTGATGTCTGACCTGGGATTCGAACCCGGGCATTTCGTCTAATAAGCCAACACACTACCCACTAGACCATGGCGACCAAGCATATTAGACAAGAATACTGCCCGTACTAGTTATTACTGAATAATACGCTTATTGCAACCTTCCAAAAGTACAAGAATAACTTCTGCGGCTAATCTCTAGTTATCGGAAGGCTTCAAAAAGTGTTAACATATTAGTTATGCAAATGCGAAATCTGGCCTTTCATGAACTACCAAACCATACAACGTTTATACTAACGATCATTCAATTGGAAACAGTTTTTCAAAATGAATTTTGATTCACTTTAAAGTTCTCCTTTTAAAACTTAGCGTTGGTGGTATGACTTCGTTCCGTTTAAATGCATTCCAGTGATTAAATACATAAGTTTCCTCCATTAAAGCTCTTCCTTTCGCCATTGAAATCAAAAAATACCATTCTCTGCTACCTAAAGAGCAATGCTAACAAACACAAGCTATTAGAATAATATTTTTCTGTTTGACATTTGTTTTAGAAAAGGTCAAGCTTTTGAGTTCATCAACTTAAAAACACAATTTTCTAGCAGTCTTAGAGACTGTGTTATACTTTATCAGCCTTATAGGTTGAATAAAAGGTTTCAGATTACAATACTTTCAGCTGTCGTAGAGTACCGTATGACTGTATGTCTCTTTCTTCAATAAGTGATGTGCTATTTATGTTTCTTTAAGCTTATTTACTCATTTTCTTTAAGACTCCCATTATGGTAATCTTTGATAGTTTTGCTAATACCCACTTTGTCCAATACAACCATCCATCGCACTCTACCAGTACCACTTACACTTTCACCGTCTAACAATAACTCTTTGGAAGTCAAACACACAAGCCCTTGTGTTAACTCTAGGTATTGCCAATGTTGTCTTTCTTATCTGTCGTTGTTTGCTGTATTTGCAACTTGTAATGTTTCAAATTATTTTGCTTTTATTTTACTCTTACCGCTTAAGCCTTTTATTAAATGAGAAAAAGTTTTTCCGCATGACAAAGTAAGGCTGCAATAATAATATCGAATGGAGCAAAAGAGTTGAACAAGGGAAGAACGAATTAGTATTGAAAAACTCTTATGAACTAAAAGAAACCGAAAATATAATGACTGTTATAGTCCATGGTGGTGGGTTGGTTGGGTATGTAGGGCTCTAGAAACTCCCAATGTAGCATTCAAAGTTTGCGACTTCTTATTCTTCTTTTACTTTCTGTGTATTTCGCCAACTAATTCACTTTCATTGCACGTAGTAACTAAAAGACAAGTAATAAGAGAGAAAACATACGAGTAAACATGCTCATATTCTCATTACAGGATGTGCATGTTGGCAATGAAATTGTCTCTTTTATACATTTTCAAATTTCCTCAGTGTCCATTTGTATTTGAGTAAAAATTTCGTTTCAAATTTCTTTTCATTATCATGTTTGATAACAGCCACAGATTGCAAAATACTATTTCTATCAGCAGTCCATTTCTATCAGTAGTCCCAAACCCATCCACGACTTTTCGTATATTAATTCTCCTTATACTTCTGTGCGGTAGGCACAGCTTACTGGACTATGTGTTGGCTCGTGAAACGAGAGTTCGGGTTCAAATCAAAGCTCTGACATCTTAGAAAATATTTTCCTTCAAATCTTTAACTTGTTGTGAATAGCTAGACCGTATTTATGTGTGCACGTTTAATGTTCTTTGAGACCCATCTCATGATAATCCTCAGAAATTATTAAGTACTAGAAAAAAATTCTCATTACAAATGTGTTTAGGACTAAAGACCTATGCATACTATTGACGCATAACCCACAATATTATCATATGGAGCGTTTAGATAGCCGTCTTGCAAAACTTCAGCCAATGAACAAAATGGCATGAAAATGTTCTCAAATTTGTCGTTCAGAGTCGACACACAAAATAGATGGTGCAAGAAAATAGATTTTAATCCTTTATCCTTAATCAAGTCAAATTTGTTAATCTTTTACTAATTTATATCTCCAGAGTATTCTTTAAATTTATTCCCCCTAATGTAGGAGTCAGTCTCAAATAAATAAACGTGTCGGCATAAATCTGAACAAGATGAGACAGACAGTATACTCGATTATTAGAATTTGAATATCGGTCTTCATGCGTAGTTGTATGTCCTACTTATTCCGTCATACAACCTAAAAACGGAACTTTTTGCCGAAACGATTGTTTTCCATTACTTCAATTGGGTATGGCGGTTCAAATTCATAAGCGGTTGTGTATTACACACACGTGACAGAGAAAGCACGCAATCTCATCACTTCCAACAATATTTTCCGATTTACCGCATTCGCATGAGACAACTTTCTTACAACAGTTAAAGTCAATTATGCCTTATCTAAAAGGCGCAACGAGTGTTTAATACGTAGAGCTTAACTTAATGAACAGTGTCTAAAAAACAATTTCGACAATAATTTTATTTTTAATTTTAATTTATAATAATAAATTTTAAACTGTTACAGATAAAGTACTATTAATGAATTTCAAACCTTTTCAATATCGTAAATGAATTAAAAATATTTGCAATTATCAATACTAGTTTTTAAGTTCGAAAAGTATCTATAACTGTATAGATAATTTATATCTGTATATATAGATTTACAGATATAAATATTGAATTTTCCTAAAGGATGAAATAATTTTTTGTAATCACTTCTCTTTTTGCAATTGAATTAATCGCATCAACTATCCTTTTGCGCTTGCACTATTAACATTAATTTATTTTCTGTGTCTCTCATCATAATTGTAAAATACTACATAAAAAAATATTAAACTGAAAATATTACATCAACAAATCCTTTCCATTATTTACAAACATAAACCTTAAGGTAAGATTTCCCATATTTCACTCTTATTAAAAGAAAAAGAATCTTACTAATTCTTTGTTTTATCTTACTTATTTAACCCTAATTATAATTACATCGGATAATTATAATCGCAACTCTCTCTGGAAGTTTGGTACACTTGCTTCCAACCCCTATTTACCAATCTTCCATAGGAGAGTTCGCTTAAAATAACACTCGTTATTTCAATCAGTCTAGCGAGTACAAACTATTTTTTATCGGGACTTAAACCACGGTGGTTTAGTTGATACCAGTTAGTTAATTGCTCCATATAGACTGCAGCTACTTCATATTTGCTGGACGCGATATTTAAATCCTAAATAGTATTCGCATAACAGTCTAAAGTTTTTGGGAAACCCTTAAAAGCTACAGAATCTAAAGCATTTCAGTTACTGTGCGATTGGAACTTCAAAGTTCAAGAGTTGAGTTGTGATGGCAAAAGGAATCTTCAAAATGAGTAAAAGCAATGCAGACATACGTTGAGACATGAACAAACATGCACGATACCCTAGATGATGCTGATGATAATGATTGTAGTGATGTTTGTAAAACTTTAACTCTCGACACATTGAACATATTTGCCGTACTCATTTTCTCAGAATGAAACTAACAATACAAAAGCTTTTTATGATGGCTTTTGTGGTGCCAAATAATTCACTGATATTGCAAAAAACAACAACTACAGTGGGTATACTCACCCACCATTGCAGTTACAACCAATAGAAATGGCATTGCTTGTCATATCAGTTCTCAAAAGGATTTTACTTTTATTGTCTGGTTGTTTGTAGTGTGAAGTTGCAGCATTAAAATATGGAGTTTAAGTCAGTTAAAATTACTTGCAATTCTTTTTCCAGCCAGCTAATGGCACTATTTTTAATTGTCTTAAGTCACTGCTTCGCCGTTCTATTGTACACAGGAACAACTGCAGCACATATTTAATATTTCCTTTGTTTACCCCATGTTGCCACCATGTACAGCATGTGTTACAAAAACATTTGCCTATTATTTCGTACAACATCAGCACTAGTTGTAATGCCTATACATTGGCATGATTTTTTTACATAAAACTATTTGGTTTCTGTTGTTCCGAACTTTTCAAGTTGCCACCATTTATCGTTGCCGTCATTTATCATTGCCGTCACCACCGTTGTTGGGTTCTTCTTCTATTTCAGTTTTCTTGTCAGTTTTTGTCTTGTTACTGCGGTTATCGTGGATGTTTACGATTTGTGCCACTTTTTGTTCCAAAACCTTAAAAACGAAGTTTAAAAAGTGTTGTTTTAACGCTGCTGTGTATTGCTTTACGATTGTGTAATCGTGATATGACAATTTGGGGTTTCACTTCAATCCTAATATTGCTGTTGTCGCTGTTATTGGCAAATCAATTCATCAAATCAAAAATATGAATTTTGAATGAGGATAACTAATACAACTTTCTAATCAATACTGAGAATGTAACCGAATTGGCCAAAAAGTGTGAATTTTAAAATGTTCACTTTAGTCTGAGAAGAGTAATTTATTTGCTTCTTACTCTTATTGGAGATGTATCGATGCTAACTCAGAATTTAAACACAATTTCCGACAAGTGAGATTTCATAAGTGTGAGCACTTCCAAACGGGGCTTTGGAAGTTTCTGCATATAGTAGCGTCTGCTGACTATGCTCTAGTGTTACAAAGTTAGTGGTTATGTGCTCTAGTTTTTACCAGGCATTTGTGTGGAATACACCTATCCTAGCAAGTGCTGAAAATTTGAAAAACTTTTTGGAATCATAAAGACTACTAGTGTCGTTATAATATTTCTCCATGATGAATGTTGATGTCTTTTAGGTGACTCCTTTCGTAGTCGAAAGATATCTCTTTTCCATCTTATTTCCATTGCACTCTTTATGTGCTTTTTTATATTGAGTGGCGAGGTTCTAGGGAGCATTACACTCCTCAGTAACCACAGTAAGACTCTAACTAAGTAACTTAAGGTCAAATTGAACATCCAAGAGTTTTACTCCAAACTCTTGTCTTTCGGATGAAAATCAAACTTCTAGCGGTTGAAAAATGCTCGAAGTTCATGATATGCTTGACTTGAATTTCTCTATTCCCACTATACTTCGAAATGGCTAAATCAGACTGGAAAGACTTTTTGCAGAGTTGTCGGTCGGATTGGAAGGCAGTTCAACTCGCCTTGTAACTGCTCAAAGAAAAGGACTTGTTGATACATCAATTAGCAATCTGCTCTACAAATTACTGTAGTGAGTCAACGTAATGAAAAAAGATCAGAGTCAAACACAACTTTGAAGCAAAAATTCCACAAGCATACTTCTCTTATCGAGGAAATTTATATTTTTCATTATACTTCTTTAGCGAAATCCGCAGAAATAAATGTTTGGCACTAAAACTGCTCCCACTAATTATAGCCATTTTTCGCAGTAATTACTTATTCAAAGAGATTCTAGTCAAATCTGTCCTCTACATTACTCGTCTGTAAAGTTTTTTATTTGAAAAAGTAATCACAAACTAAAGAAAAAATTTGAAAACTATTTAGGGCATGTGCGGAATAAATACTCAATCTATTGGCAGCATCATCGCGATTACCAACATCATGTTCATTGACACTTGATTTGTAAATTGCGCTTTCAGTGTTTCTTATTGACTGCTAGTATCTCTATCATGAGTATGTTGATGAGGATAATGACATTGGCGGTGTTAGTCAATCGGTCTTTATTTGTGCTCCTTTCTGAACATTGAAAACCGCAAAGTCTTGTTATAACATTCAATGTATTAAACAAACACAAATATGTTGGTAAAAATAAGCTGGTATTTACAACTATTGCAACCACTTGAAACCTCTCTCATTGATGAATAGCCTTTTTTGTTTATTGCCTAACATATTTCTGCTTGCAGCTGTGATACGTGTTGGCTTCCAGCTTATACACTGAGGCGGCAGCATTTAAATGACATAATTCGTTAGATATTTTTAAGAAACATTCTTCTTTCGTTCCGATTTCGTTTTTAGAAGCATACCCTTGAGAAGTTCGATTTGAAGTTTTCATAGGGTATTTCTATGAAATTGAGATGCAATTCCGTAATGAACCGATGTATTTTACACAGGAGGAGGACTATAACAGATTGAATCACAAAACTAGTACTATAGCTGTTTTACAGTGCCTACCCTTCTACAAAAACTATTGGGAAACGATTTAGTGCAATCATTATCATACAAGAAGCATCCTATCGACTTAATAAAAAAAGGTAAAATCCATCAAGAAATCTTTCTCTGTGCTACAGCCTCACAACAAGGAGAAATAAAAAATATATGAACAGAGAGAATAACGGTATTGATAATAACGATATTGATAATATATGAATCAATTACCAACACACTTTGGAAATTCCTCTCCTACAGATTTCGGCAAAGAATCACGTGCTTTTCAAACTGAGTTTCTTCCAATTTCTGTATTCGCTACTGAAAGATGTAAGTGGTGCTCACTTTACTATACAATGTGAAAATCGACTATTTTTAGCCTCAAATTAATTAAGTAGAAAATTGTTATCCTTTGATTGCCAGATGACTGGACTTTTAAGATATCGATTGTGCGGTATATTTTAAAACAATATCTTAAGAAAGTCAGGGCTGTGCAGCATAAGTGGTCTAGTAGGTAGTGTGCTGGCTTATTAGACGTTCTTAGACTCCTGTTCAATAGCACTAAAGGCACCAGTGATATCTCGTTTGGTACGCCGAATGATGTCGATGTCGTCAGCGTACGTAAGCAACTGGACACTTCTTTGAAAAATAGTGCCATTGCGATGCACTCCCGCCTTTCGCAGAACACTTTGCATGACGAAGTTGAAGCCGCATGATAAAGGATCGCCTTGTCTGAAACCTCGCAAGATATCAAAAGGTTCGGAGAGGTCTACTCCTACCTTGACAGAGCTGCAGGAATTGCTCCATGTCATTCTGCATAGCCTTATCAGCTTCAGGTTTTCATTATTATTAGCAATTTCACAAATATTGCAAAAGCTTTTACATCATTTCATTTTATTCAAAATTTGATCAACAAAGCGGGCGTAACCCGCTCCTAAATAAATGTAGGTCCCCAGTGGGTTATTGATTAAATCACAATACATAACATGGCATACTTATTGTGCCTATAATCTTTCAGAAACTAGTGGTGTTCGTACGTACTTATTGTCTTTACATCTCCTCTCTTCTGCTCTTCTCCTGATATTTTCTTTTTATAGAGCTTTTTTGGTTTTATGGTAATGGACTGCGTACCATAATCATGAGTAAACACTGACATATAAACGGCGCATCATTACTTAAAGTCGGAGAGGCAAGTTCACGATTACTTTACAAAAAGGAAGCGTAACTTATGCAGCAATAAACCATGGTCTGTGCACCATAATGATTTAAACAGAATCCCATGTCTGTTGTGTAAGTTTGCCAGTAATTTGTGGTTTTCTCAGCAGAACATACAAAGCCGACTACAGTCTAAGCTGCTGTTGACAGCCTCCTCTCAATCTGGTTTTTTTTCCTTACCAATGTTGCGGGACCAGTGGCAGTCGTGTTGTGGTTCTACGACTTATAATAGCCTGCAGCTATAAACAAGGCGTTGTGCATATTGATTTTCCCGCTTAAGTTTATCCATTAAGGGTTCGTTCTTTGAATTCTTTCTTCCTCACTCTATTCCTTCTGAGTTTTTTTATGTGACTAACTCTTTCAAGGCAGTAATTCCTTTTTATGACATGGTCATCAGCACTAGCGTCAACATCGTCATCTTGCGGTTGGATTTATTTTTGAAAGCAATAAAAAAAAATGCAGTGAACGTTCCTTTAACGGATTCTTCTTACGACTTTTTCTTTTTTGTTGACATGTTTAATCAAATATTTGGAAATCGTTTTACCAAAGTATAATGAACTAATAAATTTATTTTCATTCTGAAGTATTACAGAATTACAAGAGGGTTGTGGAAAAAGTAAGCGCTCTTTGGAGGAAGAAATTAATTTACTGTGGCAACTCTTATTCTTCTTTTTCATTTTCTTTAAAATTCTGGCATCTTTTTTGTAAAATAAATGTAATTTGTTAGACAGAAGCCCACTTTTAAAGAGCAATAGGAGGACACAGGTAGGCGTCTGTAATGACAATAGGTCCTTCAATAGATGAGTAAATTATGCTTGAACCTATAAGGGTGTTCAATGTACAATTCGAAAATAATCATCACTTTCAAGAATTCGTCTACACTCGTCATCTATCTCTCTAAGGTCGAACTGAGGTGGGCAGAATGGCAGTTATTTGGAATTCATCCATCCACCTCATCCAAAAGAAGATCTTGGCTGATATCTATAACCTTAGATCGCAAAAATTTACACACGTAATTTAGTTTAAAAGAAGTCTGCAGAGAAATTGTAACTTTAAACACCATGTAACAAAACGTTTCTTAAAGTTAAAAAAACATGGAGGACAAATGATTTCATACGTGCTGGGTGGTGGAAGGGAGATTGCTTAGATGGGTTGGGAAACAATTCAAATGTCAATGTATTGTTAGAAAAGTGTACTTAACCTTCAAACCAAAACCCTCCAACAATTTGTCATATGCACATGTCTTTGGAATCTAAAACAAATGATTGACACCTTAAGGTCTCTTTACCTCCAGCATTTGTGCGTAAATTTTATTTACACATCAAAAAGTTTCCTATTTTCGGTGAAAGGAAAATATGGAAACCAGAGAGGAATAGGCAGAGATTGAAGAAGTGTACACCAAAAGAAATGGGACAAACTAAGAATATAGGCAAGGTTAAAAAGGGATATTTACCCCCGTAGGCAAAATAACAAAAAAAAAAAAGAAATTAAAGAACCCAGAAAAAGGTCCTTCATTCACTCATGCATTAGATAGTTAGTTGGATGGATGATTGGGTTGCATGTATTCATTATGAATGGCCGTTAAGTTAACTTTACTTGTTTCGGACTGTTGTGTACTTTTAGTAGTCGTTTTACATAATGTTTTGCATTTGTTTCCAATTGTTTCAATTTTAATTTATGAAACAGTTAAGTGGTCACCCCAAAATCTCTTTCCGCCATTATGACACAAGGGATACACATTATCTCCATTTCTTTCACACTCTCTATCACTCTCCCTAACATATACCTTTAGGATTATATTGTCATTAACCTCAACTCAAGAACAACGCTCCCCCACTATTTTCTTCCCTGTGAATCCTAGAATCATTGTGTGTTTGTTGGTACAATGAACATAATCTATAGGAACAATAGCAAGATGTGCAATTTCGTACATAAATTCAAGAATATAAAGAAAGCCATTCCTTCTTATTGTTCTAAGTTATTGTTTTTTCTAAGGCATGAGCAGAAATCCGTTCATTCTTTCCCGTTTTTGTTTGTTATACTTTCCCCGTTCTTATGTTCTTGAAAGTCTTCCAAGAAAGCAAGTGGAAGTACAAAGTAGTTGTAGTATTAGTATTGTATTGTACTAGGAAATGTTATCCTGTTTGCTACAAGTTCCTCTTTATAAGGTTGCACTTCTATACTATTGTCGTCGTTACTAATTATTTGAAGCTCTTCGAACAAAGGACTTAACTAAAGAAATTGAATATGCTTTAGCTTTGATTGTGACTGGTTTTTTGAGGGTTGTAAGGGAAACTATTAATAATCCTTCATTATATAGCCAATCCACTCTCATTTTAACACTGTTTTCCAAGAAGTTGAAATTTTCCAAGCGTTGCTTTACGAGTTCACTAGAAACCCTGGAAAGTAATAAATCCCTTTGAATCTGCTTGTTTAGGAGCGAAACAAGATAAAAACTCTTTTTTTCGTTGTTCAAAACTAGGTGTGGGTCATTTTGTTTTTATGTATTTTATAATTTATGCATATGCAATATAATATATGCAAATATAACAACAAAAAAGAAATCATATACTTAAAACAAAAACAGCATGATATAGGAAGTAAAACATGCGAGGCCAAATTGTTAAGTCAATAGAAGAGTGAATACATTCCTCATTACTTCAATGCTTTCTCTTACTCTACATACTAGCAATTTTGATTAAAAGGGTATAAACTGGGAGAGATTCAAGTATCTCCCTTGGTATCAAATTTCGTTAAACTTTGTTCAACACAAAGAGTGTTTCTAAGGCAGTCTGACAACTAACACGAATTAAGACTTGCTTTTACTGTCTCAAAACCACCAGGGAAGTTTCTTTTTGTAAAATTTCCTGTTCCTACTGCAGCGATCATGTTACCAATATAGTAACGCCATAAGTTTGCTGCCTTGAAGGAAGAGGTCCTAGTTAGGCCAGCATTTAGACCAATGTATTCCATTTGGAAATCAGGCTTTCTTCAATATAAATTAATCTGATTCCAAATTAAATATTGCTATTGCAGAAATTTTTATATTAGAGCATTTGATCAAGGATGTGAGAAAGTGAGTGCCTCTCTGTGAATTTGGATACAAGTTATCTCAGCCAATCGGAATACCTGCTTTGTGTAATTGTCGAAGAACCGTAATGACTCTGGGTAGCTAGACATATAATGGTTAGATTTGAATAATCCAAAATTTCCCTGAGAATTTTAAGGAATGAGTTTTTTACGGACTTAATTGCAGGCTGTCCGAGTAAATGAAACAATGTTAATGGAAAATCTCGCCTCCTGCCTATGTTCTATATAAGATTTATTAACAGAACTTTTAATGAATATAACATAGACAACCCCAAGTGTACAATTGGAATCCTACGAATTTATAGACCAGAAGTCCCTTTCTGCAATTCTAAAATCAAATATTTTATTCGATTAGGAACCATATAATCGAACCGCCACAGTCCATGTTAAGTCAGGATTTGACTCTATTGAGTCTTACTATCTGCAGACAGCCAATTGAGTATAACAAATAATGCCTTAGTTGGAATGAAACAGAGCGTTCAGGAGAAAGTGAAAATGAAAATTAGATTGAGGTGTTTCTTTACTGACACTTGTTTGTCCTGACAACAGAAGCATGTATTTGTAGTTTAGAAAGAAAGTTCCTTTTGCTTAGGGATACATAAATATCAAAAAATTTTGATAATCTCATCTGGTATAGTTATCTAATAGTGATCGATATCGATAGTTCCTATGAATCATTAACTTGGAAAAGAATTTCATTCCACCTTACACATCTCTTTCACATGTTGTTGAGTAGTGCAGAGGTACGCAAATAAATTTTGTGCCAAGTGTGTTATTCTACTAGCGAGAAGATTGAGGGTTCGATATCCAAGATTCTGGTCTATTACACTAATCCAAGCATATACTTATACTTTATTTTGTAATTCTAGTAAGTAATTAAATATTTAAGCCTGGTTTTCTGTATCTTCTTAGCTTAGCTTTTAGCTTAGCCATAGCTTTTAGAAGAAGGAACAACTTGGGAGTAAAAAAAAGTCAAAGAATTCGCTGCCTACATACGTTTATACATTCGTGTGTATACTCTTGTGTTGTTGTTGGAAATGGGATTCAAAATAGAAAAATCGTTTTCGTAGGTTTCCTTTTAAAAGTTTTCTGAGTTCTTCTTTTGTAACAGTTTTTTTTATTTTTTTCTCAATGATTTTACTGTGCTAGGGAAGTAGCTTAGAGACTAGTACACGAACCTAACAATGGCGACGAGCATTACGATAACTTGTTTGTAGCTTTACTTTTCTTTTTATTTTATAGTCCTTTCTCACACTACAATCATCCATTTCTGCTTCTTTCTGTTTTCTACTGCTTTATTTTTCTTTTTTTATAAATTTTCATCCTATTTAATCATCATTCCTTTTGATACAAAATGCTTCTTTTTCAACGTGGCGTTTAAACACTTTACATGTTAGGGGAGTCGTACATTGTACAGCGATTGTATAACGATACTGGCAGTGATGCTGATGCAGATGTCACTCTTACTACTCTTGGAACATAAAAATATAAAAGCAGAACTGAAAGAAAAAGCTTATAACTCAACTCAAGTTTTTGTACAGGACATTGCTCCCTGCTCAAAAGCCTATATAAATAGCCTGTGTTAATGCTATCCATCCAGAAAAAATCTGAAGCATTACCAACTGAAAATATAATTTTCCACTCTTGAAAGCTGAGAGAATGAAATCCAAAACAGCGAGAAATCTTAGCTTTATTGCCGTTTTGGTTACCCTGGTTAGAATTCCTGCACTTGGGAAACAACGTGTGATATTTGAATGCAAAAAATGTTTTAAAAAATATAAAAATATGCGATCAGCTATGACCAATGTGTTAATGTAGTGATATTTTCAATATAATTATTAACGAACACAAAATCAATTAGATTAATGTTCATGTCACTGCTTTCCACTTTGTACAAGTTCCCATTGATATTACAACGATCCTTCTGGCGTTTTTCTACCCAAACTTTCTTTCGTCCCTGCTGTTTACTTCGATCTCATTACGTTTTCTGCATAAATAACCTATGCAGTCGTTCCTCCACAGGAGGTAACAATTTTGAAAACATCGCGGGCAAAGTTCGACAAGATGCTGTGACTGGCATGTTTTTGTTATTAGGCTTATAAAATGCTTAAACTGCTTAAAGAAATACACAATGTAAGGAGTACCTTAGTTTTAATGACGTTTGTTGTATCTTCTATGACAACATTCTATGAAAATCGAAAAATTGCTTTCTTCGTGAATGTGAATATGATTTTCTTGCTGTTTTTGTGTTTGCTCGCATTTGCAAATCGATTTTAATTAAATTAAATAAATTTTTTTCAATCATTTATCACTTATTTTTTGCAACTTTTTCGCTTGACAACAATAGTAAGGAAAAATAACAAAAACAAAAATGAATTGTTTAATATGATGCTCATCCACTAATATACATAGATGATGTGCATGTGATGTTGTATGAACATTATGATGACGCCTGCCCTCACCACATACATACATAATTGGTCATTACAACCCTTCAGTCAGGATTATTGACCTAGTTTCTCACACCACTTATGTTGTGTGTGTTAATTTTATACATGAGTGGCGGGAACTACAGTTTAAAATCGACTCCGAACGACAGATTTTCGAGAAACTTTTCATGGCAATTATATTTGATCTCAGAGTTTTTGCCATAAATCTGCTGAGAGGAAATCGCCGAAAAAATACTTTTTTTGTATTTTATTTTGATGTCTGGCCTGGGACTTGAACTCTGGCTTTACGTCTAATAACCCAATCCACTACCTACTAGACCACGGCTACCATTCACTATTTGTTAAGGAAAGAAACGTTGTAGAAAAAAATTAACTATGTAAAGTTATAAAATGCCATTAAGCCCATCATCAACAATACGAGGGGTATAACCAAGCAGTACCATTAGCATTTTGATGTAATCGTAGGAATCTATACGTTCTTGCTTTCATTCAGAGGAGTATGTGGCATGACTTTAATTTTTTGGCTTTTTATACTTTCTTCAGCTGTAATTAACTTTTTTCCCTGCACTGGCTCTTAAAGTTTTTTAACATTCTTGCGTCTTATTTACTTACTAGAGATGCTGCTGCTGGTTCTACTTTTGCCATTTGGATATTGTTTGCAGCATTCATAGCCAGCTGAGTTTAACATGCGTTAAGAACGTGCCTTTCATTTATAACTCGTTGGTTGGGTGTCTGATAGTAGGATGCTCTGTTTGTGAGGGAGCTGTTGGCTGTTAATTCGGAAGTAAAAACTTTTCATGGGGAATTAAGTAATTTTTTTTTTAATTTTTCTTTTAATTTTTGTTTCTCTTTATAAGTGTCTATTCCATTTTCATTTCATTTTCCATTTTCATTCCTTTTTATTTGCTTTTATTTTGTTTTTGTTTGTATGCATCTCTTTACAAGTTGTTGACTCTTTTGCTCATATTTGTTCTTTAAAATGGGGAAGGATTTGTTCTGTATTCTTTAAGTATTTTTTCTTTCCTTCTATTTTTTGTTGTCATGTGATTCCTCAACGCCCACATTGTATTTGTTATTCATTTACCCAGGCTCTCAGGCATATGATTATTTAACAGAACATGAGAAAAAATATAAAAGGAGCGAAAAATTGAAATTCAGAAATGAATTTTAATTGCTTTCGAAGTTGTTTTTTTCAATGAACAAAATTATGGAGGAACTTCAATTCTTTGTCCTATAAAAATTTAATATCTGATGGGTATTTAAAACAGAGAATCAAAATCTTAACCTAGCCGTTGCCATTGTTTAAGCTCCCACATAATGTCAATTTTGCAAATTGTGTAAATCGTTTATGAAAACCATCAAAAGAAAACGCTGCCTAATTCACCGATTGTCTTTAATCGGATAACATTGAAGTCTACACCACAAATCTATTATTGGCCAACGAAAGTACATCTAGTCTAGTACGATATAGTTTACATGTTTTGAGATCTCACTTGAAAAGGTCTTTTTGGAATGATTTTTGCCTTTAAATGCAAATAAAACATACCGTGTGTGATTTATACATAACATAACATAATTGGCCATTACAACCCTTCAGCCAGGATTACGACCGAGCTTCTCACACCACTTATGTTGTGTGCGTTAATTTTATACATGAGTGGTGGGACCTACAGTTTAAAGTCGACTCCGAACGACAGATTTTTGAGAAGCTTTTCATGGCAATTTTAACTCTCAGAGACTTTGCCAAAAATCGCCGAAAAAATATTTTTCGTTTTGATGTCTGACCTGGGATTCGAACCCGGGCCTTTTGTCTAATAAGCCAACACACTACCCACTAGACCACGGCGACTTCATACAAGTCACTATAATATAGTAGGTAGTGTGTTGGCTTATTAGATGTGATGCCAGCGTACAAACCGTAGGTCAGACATCGTCAACAGCAACGAATATTCAAATATATGGTAAAACTCTGGGAGTAAAATAGTTTCCCAAAAATCTGTCGTGTAAAGTCGATTTTAAACTGTCGGCTCCGTCATTCACATGATTGGTGTAAGGAGCTAGGTCGTAGTCCTGATTGAAGATAGAACAGTGATTTATGTGTGTCATGTATTATTCAAATTATTTTTTGATTAATTTGAAACTTCTATTAACCTTCTTATACCCGCGCTTAGGTCTGTGTGACCTATTAGTGCCAGTAAGTTAGTATCACTGGTTGCTTTATTATTCGTAGTAAGCTTCGTTTTTATTTCAAAATAGTTTTTTGAAATAATTCTTATAATACTATGGTCGGTCTAACAGACTAACGCGCGGTGTTAATTTTTTGGCACGGATATAGGAAGGTTAACACCATTATAAGTGGAATATAATATCGTTGAAAAGTCGGTCCGGTTTTCTCTTGGTACAGCGTATCAAATGTCCCATGGCACCAGTGCATAAATCAGACTGAATTTGACAATTGTGGTTTGTGGTTATTCACATACTCGAAAATACTTGGGAAATCGAGCATATTCAGTTATCTGGTGAAAACTCTGAGAGTAAATAAAATTGCCATGACAGTTTCTCAAAAGTCTTTAAACTGTAGGTCCCGTCATTCGGGATATTGTATAAAATTAAGACACAACATAAGTGGTGTGAGAAACGAGGACGTAATCCTGACTGAAGGGTTGTAATGACCAATTACGTAAGTCTTTAAGGCTGTTACGATCTCGCACGTATGACAAAAAAAAAAAAATGAAGAAAAAAAGCTATCGCGAGACCTATTGTATCGCATAACAACACGCTGCAATTCCAACGTGCTCGTAGTAGACAATCACCTATAATCCAAAAAATAAAAATAATAATATTGGAACATTTTAAGCGTGCGTTTAATTATATTTATGACATCATTCTTGTGGAAAACAGCCATATTACACATGAAAGTGGTTTTGATTTTCATTACCGATTTAGTTACCCACATCTCTGTCGAAGTGAATAGTTTCACTAAAATCTTGTCTTTACATACTTTACGTTTATTTTTTAAAATAATAATTAAATTCACTTCTTTTTGTTTCTCTTCTTTAAAGATTCATTTCCTGATGTTTTAACACAAAAACTTAATTAATCTTGCACCCAATATTGCGTTTAATTAATTAAACTTTTCAACAAATTTTAAACCAAAAGGAAGAGGAATTTGCCACTTCCCTGTTACCATTTTCGTTTGGTACAAATTGTCTGTTGGTAGAACCAAAACGGCCGTGGTGAAGTTATTTTGAGGAGGTAAAGCCGTGTTGCCACAACCATAAAGTTGTTGTCAACTTTTCATTGAAATTATGCTCCCAAAATAGTTTGTAAACTCTCAGCACACACTTTAGCTTTCTGATTAAATTTCTCTAACCCGTATTGTGTCACAAAAATAACAAAATAAAGCGAAAATAATTTTGCATTTTTATTTATCAACTACTCCCACTTGTGCTCTAAGAGTATGCGACTACTTAAAGGAATATTTCAATGTTGTCCCTGATGTTGTTTGTCGCATTTTTTCCCTTTTGCTTGTTTTCCTTAATTTCCATTGATTTCTAAAAGTTCTGTTTTTAAAATGCAGCAGCTAGTTAAATCCTCAAAGGCTGAGGTCACTCTGTAGCATTGTAATCAAAAAAATACATAGGTAACACAATCTAAAGTGCACAACAACCGGAGTCATTGTGGGTATTCGTAACCTTAAATTCAGATAGACACAGTAATTCATTATGCGGCGATTCCCCGACTGACTGCAAAGTCCGACCTAAGCCCCAGCAGTCACGGGCAAAGTCTCAGTTTTCTTTAACTTACGAATCTCTAACTGAAATCAGACAGAGACGTAGTGCTTCCTTATTCTGGCTATGGCATTGTGCAATTTGTAAGAGTGGTAACAAACTTTAAATGGCACCACTGACGGAACACTTTTGATAAGTCTTATCCGTTTAAAATAGTTTACGCAGATCGAATCTAACAAATTTATTTTTGTTTTTAAAACTAAAGCTTCTCTTTGTTAGCCCATTTTCTTATACGAAGGGTCCCAATGGATAAAAAGGCCTTTGGTGTAAGGCTTAGAATCTTGAATATGTAAAGTGATATGTCATTTTTTTAGCCTAACCTAACCTTTGACGACAGATTATAATAACACTTAGATTATAATAACACTTAGTTCTTCTTGCAATATTTTTAATTTCTTTTTGAGGCTGATTTCTTCAATTCCAGAGTATTGTAATAAAAATTCACAACTAACTTGTCAGCGTTCTATGAAATGTTAATGAGAAATTTATTCAATTTTAGTACGTTAAGTGGTGACTGTCAGCCAGCCATCCTGCTTGTCCCTAATGGCTTAGCAGTATATAGCTGCTACAGCGTCTAATGCCTGTTTTCATATCTCCTTCCCTCTTTTGCCGGTATCTGTGGCAATAATATTTTTTTTGACGCCTCATAATGAAAATTACATTTCAAGAGAATGAATGCTGCACACTGATCTCTCAATGCTGCAGCTTTTTGTTGTAGGCAACAACAAAACTCCGCTTATTATGCATAATTTAATAACAATAATCAGTTATTTTTTGTGTGTTATAACATGTGCCGCACATAAATTGCGTGACAGAAAACAAAAAAAAAAAAAATACTCACGGTTGTAGCCGATGTAGGCAACATAGTCTCACATCAAATGACCCACCAACCAACCAGCCGTTTAAAAAACGTGTACTTTTGAATGGAGCCTTCATCAACATACATGCAACGAGTATTGAATACCTTTAGCTGTAGTCAGGCGTTCATGGATGTACAAATTTTTCTGGATGAACACATGACGGTAGCTTTAGTGGGAGAGCTTCCATAGAAAGCAATTTGTGATTGTTTTTACCTTGTGAGTGTAGCTAATGCATAAGCCGGTCTAATTGATTTGAGTTTAAATAATGATTTTCAGTTTATTGTTGAATAAACGCGTCAGGGCTACCAAGCTTAGAGATTGGAAAGCAATGACTTTAATTATGGATATAACGCAGCAAAAACAAAGTTCTGATATACGTTACGACATATAATCCAAACAAAAAATAAACACTGGCTATAGCGCAACAATTAAGAAAACCTTGGATATTACTCGGCGCTGGGATATTATCCGGCAGTGGCAACCAGTATGCAGTATGCCTTAAGAAAACTACGCCAGACGATAAATTTTCTCATTAGTAGGGGGAGAAGGTAGTGCACTATTAACGATTAAATCTATATTTTGTTTATGTTAGCAATGAACAATTCTACGGTGAGGGAACATACACAAGTTAGATACATAAGGTAATGACATAAGTCGGATCCGGGATACATAATCCATTGATTATTGATGACAAGGCAACAGTATTCTATACTCTGAGATAGGATAATTGCAGAACTACCTTCATTCGACCACTATTATTGGTAATCGTAATCATTTGGATGAATCAGATGAAATCAATTATTTTTTCACATTTAAATTCCCAAGATTTGGCAACCCTATTTTTGTACGAAATTGATTTTTTTGCGTTACTTCCCAATATGCTTGACACATAAATAAATTGGTCATTACTTGAAAGTCAACGGTGTTGGAAAATATAATTTTCAGCTAATATTAGCTTTTAAATCATTTATGCCAGGCACACAGACAAACCAAGAGAAACACACGGGTAACTTAAAAGCCTAAATAACCAGTCAGCGTTAAGTGTGCAGGAAACTGAGTGCTTGACCTGGTGACAGCCTACTAAGGCTTAAGTTGTGCATGTTCTTGCCTTTTAATAATTTTTGTTTTATTTTTTGTATGAAGTTTTTGAAACATGCATGTGGCAAAGAAATCAATTTGGCGTCTAATAAAACATTCATAAACCTTTAAAATACCAACAAATGGGTTCTTTTTTACTCATCTCTGTAAACGTTGACTTTGCTCCCGGTTTATTTTTTTTTTTTTTTATTTTGTTTACAATGTTAATGTTGTAGCTTTGTTTCGACGGAGAGAGATTGTTTCATACAACCACGGCGGGATGCAGAGACTGAAAGCAAATATTTTACAGTCCATAAACCCGGTTTAAAATGGAAATCCCTTATCATCGGTATGTGGCTTACATGTAGTAGATAGCGAAGTATATCTATATACGTTGTTTAGTGTTGTAATTTTAAAGGTATCACTATCGGGGAGTGGAAAGGGGGAAAGGACGAGTATAATTGTGTCCTTTGTTACATATGATTATTGTTGTATGTCGTTTCTGCTGCAATGCCTTTCCGTTGAAATATTTAAGCAGGAATAATCGTCTGTTAATGCCTCAAAGCTTTTGTATTTAAACGCGTTGAAAATTGATAAATTTTCGTACTCAATTTCAAGGGAATTTAAATGTTAGTACAACACACTTTTTGCGTTTTCCTACCACCCCACACTGCTGCTCCGTACTGTCTTCATTGTTGTTTGCAAATACCTTTACATAGGTTGGATGGCATTTCTACGATTTAAAGTTAGGACTTTAGTTGATGCTGCTTCAAATGTTTATGTTGCTGTCGCCTATGCTTATAATGAGGTTAGAGTTTGAGGCATTAACAGAAGTAAACTTTCAATACATTAGTGATTAAGTTTTTGCACGCTGGAATAATATTTGATTTGAATATTTTAATGTTCTTGTGGCATTCTTATTATTATTCTAGGAATGTCCATTTAAATCATATAAATAAACATCCAATAGAAAAAGTAATAATAAGAATGGATTCGAGCCATCTGAATTGGGATGTATTGCTTTAGAATTGTATTGTGGATTGTGGAAATTCGTAATTTATCCTCACTTAACCAAAAATATTGCATTCAATTCTCAAAATGACAGATTTATTAGCGAGGAGTCTTATTTCAAACAATTGGAAAGACAAGATTTGCTAGCTGGCCTGCCCAAAGGTTTTGGATAGACCACTTAGAGCCAATTGTGATACCAGAGTATCATATTTTACCTAAACTTAAACTTCCGGAGCTTTCGATAAAGCATCTTAGAATATCATTGTTTAACATAGTTAATAGTTCGTTTAAATTGTCCATTTAAAGACATCAAAGTGACTTTTTATTCTTCTTTTGATCGGGCTTGCTTCAAGTATTCTTTTTCATATTTACAGTTTCTGTGGAAGACATTCACCATGTGTCCAACCGTCATAACCCTTGCTTCAGACCCATAACGCAATGCCCGGTAATGCTCCCATTTACCACATCGATCAAGCTCATTTGATGTTTCCTGTGACTTTCCGTGAACACTCGTTCTAGTCTCTGGTCAGATTATCTTCACCGTTGTGCAGATATCCGAAGCTGTTAAGAAGTCCATAATTTCATTGTCAATCGTGAGCCAGCAGGTCTCTCGAAGTAGAGAATTCATCTCTATTGCCGTATGTGACCAAACCATTCACTCTAAACTTAGTTGTAATATCATCATGATATTACCGTCATCCTAATCAGCTATCTTATGGAGATGTTCCGTACAGCTCTATAACGTTTTGAAATAATACAATTTTGGTACGAATTAATTGGATCAAGTTTCTTTGAGTAAATTTTAGTGTGTAGCCACTTTTGGTCGATACCACATGTTAGTAGAATTAACGCCAGCTATTTGAGCTTAGAAAACATCACCAACCATGTCCTTATACCATTCACCATTAACAGTAACAGTCACAGTCAACGTTTCTCAAAACATCGCTCCACCAGATCCCACCCGGCTGCAATGCTGTTTAAACAAAATTTTGTAGATTATCCTTAACAAATTCTGGATTTCTTCACATCCTTTGAACCAAAAATAGCAATAAAATTTTAAATGGGAGTAGAATAGCAAGTTCGGTTAGGCAATAATTTATACTAAACATGATAAATTTAACGAATAGAACCATTATTTTAATTAATATTTCAACAATTTGCATGCGTTGCTCTGACGAAAGTCGAACTGAGATGTTAAACCAAACTAATCAAATAACAACTAAAGCCACGGTTAGTCAAACTTCCATGTATGTTCGTTTTGAGCATACGAAAAACTATGACAGCGATTACAAAATCATAATGCATTTTCAGTAAGCTTTACATTGTTATTCATATGCTAATAACGACCATACGGTCCGTTACGTTACGTAGGCGTTTGGCTAATGGGGGCTTAATTCTCATTTCGCTGTTTGTTGACATAATTTAAAGGGTTTTTACTCGTTCAAAAAAAGCGTTAATTACTGTAATAATATTTATTTTAATTACACAAAATATATCAATTTTCTTGAATTAATTTTTTATTTTTTATTTCCAGTCATGTTAACATCTAAACCAAGCGACTCTAATGTTAAAGGTAAGTTTTCGTTTTTTTGTCTTTTTTAGTGCTTAGCTTATGATGGTAATTTTACTTGAGAAAAGCCATTTATTTTGCGGGACTTTCTTTTTTTCAATACTTTAATTAACTGTTAAAACCGATATATAAATTTAATACCCCAATTACTGCTTCCACTTCTCTCCACCTAACCAAGTTACTACAGGTTTTTAGTTGCTGTAGTTACACCGTCTCCACTCTTGATTTTTTCGGCAAGTGAGTGTGGAATGTAGCCAACACGTCTGGGACTTAATTTATGCATGTGTTCCGTTAAGTGACATTTTCAACATGGAACGATAGTCACAGGCGACCATAAAAAAACGGCTACAAAAACAACTACATTAAATTATCATTAAGAATTTAATTCCGATTTTGCGAAATAACATTAAAAAAAAAGCAAATTTTTACGAGTACTTAAAAAATATTTTAAAAATGAAAAACGTATGAAAAATAAAATGTTTGTTAATGATAAGAAAAAATCGAATCTTTAACATTTACAGATAAATGTATGAGTAGTACATCTTGTCATCGAAAAAAGAAAAAAAAATTAAAATACGCATAACAACCTGTGATTATTTGTTAATAAGTTGAACAGTGATTTAAAGGACTGCAGAATTAGAAGCTTCCCTTGATACAGAACCGTTGGAAAAGACTTTCTTAAATAATAATTTTCTATAAACATCTATTGAGTGTTTATTGTTCCCCTGAAGAGTCCTCTGCATACGTTTTTTACTGCAGTTGTTTTTGCTCGTTGCCATGATAATTCGTTGCCATGTATGTTTCCAAATGTTCTTTAGTTCTTTTCGCCTTTTTGAGCCTTCAAATAACACTATAGTCCCATCCCTATTTTACTATAAAGCTACCTCGTGATAGTATCCCGATATCACCTCCGCTTTCTATGTCTGGTTTGTTTGAGTGTACATTCCTTATTATTTGGTCCACAATATCCTTCATATGCCTCTCAGATATTCTCATTGAGATATACCTATGGTTTTTCATTGATTGTATTCGAATAGTTTATAGGAACCAGTTTCTAACCCGTACAATAGAGATGGACTTAACATATGGCTTGAGTATTATTTCCTTGGTTTATCTGAATATTTGTGAACCCTTGCCTACAGATTGTTGTCGTGCGAACATTTTTCGCTCTGTGAAGGTAACTATTTGCATCAGTATAAGTCCTTATCTTTACCGCTATGCTAAGCAACATTCTCTTTGCTTTCTTGACTTACACAATTAGTCATTACAACAAAACGGTCTGGCTATACAGGTTAACGTTGTCAAATTTTAGAAGGTTTTTATTGCAATTTTATTTACTTCCACAATTTTGCCAAAAAACTGCCGCGTTTAGAGCGATCTAATATAAAATCTCATATTCTTTCTCACTCTACACATAATTTCATTGCTAATAAAGAGGGTGGTAAATAATAATAATTTTTCTAATCTGTGACAGGCTTTATAAATGCTCAGAGTTCAAGCAATTTTTTTTTGTGTTTGTTTAACAATGATGTATACTAGTCTCCTTAGACCCACTTGGCTTGGTTGGAGCTATTGCTTGTGCGTTCTTCTTCACGGCTTAGAAAGTAGACTTAAGGAAGTATTCGGACGACGGTATTGTCTTTGTCTTCTTTGTCATTGTCTTCACTTTCATACCCATATTCACAATCGATAGGCAAGTTATTGATAAAGCTGTTTAAGATTTTATTCCTTTAATACTCTGCTCCGAATTATTATTAAAAATCTCTACAAATTTTTTTGTTAATATTTTGCCAGAAACGTCGTTTAGTTAAGTTTACAACTTTACAAAACAATAAAAACGATAAAACAGCAGCAACTACAAAAACAATTCCATGAATATTTCTCCTGTAAATTCATTACAAATTTTTAATTAAAATTGAAATAAATTGTGATTTTGCTTTCGATTTTGTTGAAATTTTCTCTTCCCTGCGTTTTTGTAAACATGAAAATCGGATTTTAACACTTAAACACGTACGTTCACAATGAAGAACAAACTCCTTTGGAACTCGAAATTTGCACAGGACTGGATTACAAAGGATAAAGCGAGTAACAGCAGAAGACAGGAAGCATTTATTTGTTTATTGAATCACTTTCTCAGAGAGAGTGAGAGAGAGAGAGAGAGTGATGGCAAGACAGAAAGAAACGAAAAAGAGGAATTCAAGTTTTTTTTTAAAGGAATTTTATGTGCCTTTCACCCATTAGTATTATATGAAGCGCAAGGAAAGTGAATCTTCAAATACCATGGAAATGAAAGTAAAAGGCATCCTTAAGGGACTCATAATGTTGCATCATGAATATGCTGCTGATTTATTTACTGGAATACTTAAAGATTTCCGTTTTGTTTTATCGCACTTTCATTTTGTCTTGATATCATCTCCTACTCGGGCTTGTGTCTTGAATTATGTAAGGAAATCGAAAGCAACTGGGTTTACCACGATTTTGATAGCATTTCAGTTGCAGATGCAAACAATATGTTAAACATAATCATCGTTTATCTTGCATTGTTAAAGACAATATTTCAATTGTTAAATGCCAAATCATTCAAGAACTAGAAACCGATGGGATGATTGGTGTTGCATTTAAATCTCAGGATTTGAACACCCAATAACTTTTTGGCAAAGTTTTTAAATTTAATTACTAAAATTCCTATGACCAGGGTAGTCTATGGGAACTAGAAAAATAGTTATTAGGAAAAGAAAAAATATAGGCAGCGTCTATTAAAGTTAGACTTGGAAGTACTAACGTAATAAAACACATAAAAGATTGGAAACTTCTGCAGGAATAGTGCAACTAAATGAAAAAATTCTATCTGCAACGTCGTGTAGGATCCGCCGCTCAGTTCATTATGTCTCGCGATCATATACGTTTTTAGTAAGTTTAGAAGTACATAAAATGTGTACTTTTCCCGTATGAAGTCTCAAAGTCATTTAAGCATCATCTTGTGCATAAGTGTTGTATTACATTTTACGACTAATCTTGGATAATAATTCTAACTACTTCTAATATCACTATTATAGAGTGTCCCACTCTGTAGGTTGACAAAAGCAGACTTATTTCTTTAATTGCTCATTGTAACCCTTTTAGTCAGGATTATAACCTACATAGCTTCTCACATCACCAACATTGTGTGTGTTAATTTTATTAATTACTGGCGAAACCAGTTATTTAAAGTCGACACCGAACAAAAGACTTTTAGCAAATTTTTCATAGCAATTTTATTAAATCTCACAATTTTTTCCAAATGTCTGCTGGAAATCGCCGAAATAAATTTTTTTTTAAATTTTTCGTTTCGTTCTGGATGTCCCTGTTCAGGAGCTCATGTCTTATGTTGGTAAATAACACAACAAATGCGGCCGATTTCAAGGCAGACTCAGTCTAATGAAAGTCTTTTACTTCCAATTTTGGCACATCACCTATATAAAATAATATTCAGTAAACCATCAGCTCAATCTACAGAAAGTTCATTCTACCAGTGGAACTTGAATATATACGAGCTTAGAATTTTGTGTACCTCCCAAATATCGCTCTGTAGGTTTATTCTAATGCACATTAAAATTGTTTGAATCTTAGTTTGAAATACTCCGGGCCAATTAATTTGTGTTAAGAAGTTGTAAATTTAACATTCTTTAATCTTCTACTTACTTAAACTATACCCAATCTTTTATACTTTTTACTCAAATTTGCTCTACCAAGGAAAGAGGACACTATGCGCAAGTCGACGAAATTATCTGTAGACATACTCTTATACTTGTCGCGGTATATGCAGTATGTCTTGCAATTTTCACTTTCTGTTTTAAATCACATTTTTTGTTCACTAAAAGTTTCTTTTCCATAAAAAGGAATATAAAAAAAAATTAAGAAGAAAATGGAACCACCGCCAACCACTATGTGTATATTCTCTAATGTGCCTGCATGCATAGTAAAGGGAAAAGGAAGACAATAAATTTTATTTATTTGACTAGCGAATAAAATGCATAGCTGAGAGGGAGAATACGATGGCGAATGTAAAGTTTTAATATCATAATTTAATTAAATTGTTGTGTTTGTTAAAGAGAATAAATTAAAAAGAGAATTTCTAAGAGAATTTAAGTAGTGAAGGAAATCCATATTTCACTCATGTATGTATTATTAAATGAAAATCGAACAAAAATATGTAGGTATATGAAATGTAATAATTATGTATAGGTACTTTATACTTTTTTAGTTCTTATACGGAATAAACATATTTCATGACATCCAATTTATACTTCGATAGAAAGCAAGATATATTCTAGTCTATAATTTACATTGTTTGCCTGGTGAATGTTAACAATAAATTTGCGCATATGTGGCTACGATAGTTTAAGACAATTGGTTTATTCAGATCCTTAGTTGGAGTAGTTTTTTTTCCAATTTTTAGTTTACTATTAATTTACATTGTCTACGAGGTGTAAACAAAGTGTAAAATTAGTCCTAATTTAATAAAAACAAATTTAATACATTTTACAGTACATCATATAATTTAATTCTTTATGAATTTTATACATATTCATTCTGTTCAATATTATTTGAAAAATTTTGCGAATAAATGTTACAAAGTTGTTGTAAAATAATAAAATAAAAGCTAGTGCTTAGATACTTTACATTCTGATAAGATACTATGACTATGTATGGCATATTTCATGTAAGGAGCTGCTGTTAACTAATTAGAGACGATAATAAGAATCTTCTAAAAGCTTTCTAATATGGTTTTCATAAATATAAACTTAATGATCTTAGAGTTCTATATCGCACTATATAAATATTTGTCTAAAATATATTTTTTGCTTTTAATTACATACTTTACTCTAAGTATCCATATAGATATAGATGTAGAAGATATTTTTACCATTTTTATTTCATCTTTACAGACGATAAATTTTTATTATGTTTTCAAAATATGATTTTTGCTTTTAACACAGGCAATTTTTCTTTTTTTTATATGTTTGTTGCATGTTGCACGTTATTTGAGCACAAACTTACATACAAACTACATACGAGATACATATCACTGTTTACATCCTCCGTTTTTGGTAACATTTAAGAAATATTACAATGCACTTTAATACACATAAACTGTCTGGCAAGATTAGGAGAATGAGAGCAACCAAGAGAAAGGCAGGGACGGAAGTTATTTTTTAAATCTCTACTTTAGTTTAGGACATTTTTAGGGAGCAGAAATTTAAACGCTAAAATAAAAAAGTTGAATTTTGTTAATTTAATTTAATTTTATTAAGGATTTTAGTTTTGTTTCCATATTGTTTACATTTCTCTCCGTAAGGTTTAGTCTAAATATTCTCTGAAACTGCGGTAAAGATTTGTGACATTTTTTAGAGTATTACACAGTGGGCTTTTATCGGCCTTGGTGGTAGGTTTTTACCACTGTAGTGCATGCATGTCATGTATATGCTTTCACCACGTGTCATAATAGTTACTATATTCAAATCAGGTAGCCAACTACCAAGGCATGGTGGCAGCATTTTTCGTTATTCAACTTGTCAACTTGCTTGGTTTGAACACATAATTGTGTATCGTATAATAATATTCTTAATATAAATTAGAGCAAAATATTAAAGTTATTCACAAAATAATGAATTAATTTTCTTTGCTTCAGATAACAAATATAAAAGAGTTTTTATAATAACCACACCACTGTCCTTGAGGGAATCCTATTAAATAAGTTCGGAGTAAATTTACGTATGCCTAGTAAAGATCCTTTCTACCTCTTTCGTTATTGATTACATGGCTCGATGGTCTTATACTAGTTTTCTTGTCACTAGCCGCTCCACTTGATGGTGATCAGGCATTCATAAGGACCATTCTGTCTTCAAGATATCATTCAGTTTGTTGCCACTGTTTAGTGGTTGAGATGCTTTGACTCGTATCACTTGCTGCTCCCTAACGTACCGTCTGAATATATCAATTCCTTTGCTTTCAGGTTAAAACAGTGGGTTGTAATGAAATACTCATGCAGTGCATTGTGCAGGTTTAGGAAATTTGGCACTTTTTATTGGTCTCAACATAAAAGAGATTTTACCGCTTTTTGTTTGTTGCTGCTGTTGTTGTCTTTTTATTAATTTAAGATGTTGCATGATACTTGAAAAAATAACAAAACGAAGAAACAAAATATAAGAAGAAATCTTTTTTTTTTAATGCCGACCACCAAACCACTGAGAATGATTTGGAATAAATGAATGAAACGGCTGCTGTTTTTCGTTCCATAGGTCAATGCGGTACTTGTTATGTGCATGTTTTCAATAGAAATTAACAAATTTTGTTAAACAAAATAATAAAAAAAAAATTCATATTTTATGTTGTCTGACGAGATTTTAGTAATAAATTTAATTAAATTATGCGTGCTCTTTATTTCTAATCGTGATATTTATTGTCGAAATCTTGAGCTTTGTTCAATAAACTACCTAATGTACTACGGTGATAACTTATGTTTGATTAAAACTTGTAAATTTTAAGACTCGTTGCCTTTTTTAATATCTGTTCATTTACTTACTGAGAAGAAACTTGTTAAATATTTAATATTGAAAAATACTTCCATATAACCTAAAATAAAATTTTATGTGAATATTCAATACTTTTATTGACGTAAAATTTAATTCGAAGCTTTACATTTTTTGCCAAAATATTATTGCTTTTAAACAATAACTTAATAAAAAATAACTGAAATTTGGGACAGACAATACTATACCGACTTAGATAGATAGATAGTCGATCTAAAATCATACATCAAAACTACTGGTTTTCAAACATTACAGTGAATGTACTACAAGTTTTTTTTTCCAGTTTTCTTGCCTTTAATGGATATGTGTCGTCTGGTAATGTCACAATGGAATAATTCACTTTTCTGCTTATTCTACCTGCTGAGGTAGAATTAAGTAGAATTCGAAGTATTGAATGCTTTATGAGCTAAAAATTCATTTTCATCCTGCCATACACGTCAGGCCAATCTTAAAAGTAGTTTTTAATGTACTTGTTTTATAATACATACATATATACAAACATAATTGGTCTTCGCAAGCCTTCAGTCCATTTATACCCGAAAAAGCTTACCAAAAATCTGTCGTTCGGGGGAGACCTTCTGCAGATCTCGTCACTCATATATATATATAAATTAGCACCCAACATAAGTGGTGTGAGAAGCTAGGACGTAATTCGGAGTGGAGGGTTGTAATGACTAATTACGTATGAATGCATATATACATAGGTGTTACTTCTTCGTAGTAATAAAATGTCACAAGAAGTCTTTTTTTAGCAATCTGTTCTTTGAGCACATAGCCGTCGTTTTATAAGGCCGATGGTTTAGTGCAATCGATCAACATTCACTCTTCTTCCGTTAAAAAAAAAACAAGTTTTTAAAAGCCAGTATTGATTCAAAAAAAAAAAAAGCGATCTCGTATTATAGACTATAAAGCAGTCGGTGTTTGCCGATTGCAATCTCTTTCTCATGTTCATTATTAGATTTGGATTTTTTTTCTCCTATTTTTTAATTTAATTTACGACCACTGTATGGAACATGTTTTGTCTAATAAATTCATTGTTTTCGAATATTGGCAAACAAGAAAACTAAACAAAACAAAAAATAATTTTTGAAAATATTTGAATTAAGCAGACCTGTTGCACGTTGCTTCTATAAAGATAAAAATATACTCGCATATAAGAATAAAGTGAACGGAATCAATTTTAAAATAAATTTTATTTTATAATCTTATGGACTTCTAACAACAATATTATTAGTTGTTTTAATTAATAATATTGTATCTAATTGAGATTCTGTTCAAAACAAAATAGTTTTCCTGCATATTTTAACGTTGTATTGTATCATGTCAAAGCGAATAGTTTGTGTCCTTGTGTTGCCATTGCATGACGTAGCCCTACTCAAAAGTAAAAACATTAAACCAAAAAGAAATTAAAACACAAATAAACTGTCATTCTGTGTAATAAATAGCAATAAAATTCCAAAATGTTCAGAAAAAAAAGAAATTTTCATGTTAAAACTTTTAATTAATGGGAAAAATTACAACAACGACAACAAAAATATTAAAGAATATGTATTTTTATTAGTTTTACTTACCATCAGTCAGTTTGTATTTGAAAGTTGCAAATTGTTGTTTTTATTTTTGTTTTTGGTAAATTAAAAAAAATAATGACTCTATTCCGCATACCCAAAAAAGAACCTCCAGCGAGTAAGTTAGATATGCGAAGGAAGAAAACAGTGGCCGGGGGTACTAAACAAAGGACCTAGATAGGATTTTTCAACTCAATACGTTAACATTGGCAAAACTAACAATGAAAATTATAAAAATAGTGTAGCCACTATTGTTACCGTTGGCTTTGTTTAATGGTTGGTTGTTTGGTTATCCACTGTCGGGTACGGCATGAGATGCCAGCCGAAGAGTAAAGCAATTATACCTAGAAATTGTTTCTAGCCAATTCTTAATTGCAGTTGTTTAAACGTTATTAAAAAAATAATTATTTCTCTTAGAAAATAAGAAAAAAATCTATAGTTTTGTGCCCCTAAATAATGTAAGTAAACAACGAAAAACAAAAAATTTTTGGAAACATTTTTGCTGGTGTCGATTTTATTGCTTTTATAGGAAAGATGATGTATTTTTTTAGCAAAGAAAATATAAAAGTTTAATTTTTTTTTTTTTGTATTTGTCTCATACAAAAACTGACCAACAATGGCTCAAAACAACACAAAAGTTTGCATAAAATCAACATTTCTGAAATTTGTACTTGGACTGCGTCATGTTCTTGTCTTTGATAATACCAAAGCAATCCAATGCAAAGCAAAATAATCCCAGAAAAACCAATCCAAGCCAATCGCACCAGTTCAGCCAACATTTTAATGCCAATTGTGAGTAACAATTCCTCTCTCTTTACTACACCCAGCCATGTTAAACCATTCAATGGCAGTAGCAAAGGCAGAACAACTATGTCGGCATGTTGTTTTGTTAGACTAACAGCGATAGTAACAAAAACCAGTACAATAAATGTTTCAAAGTTTCAATTTGAATGAATGTTTCATTGTTGTTTTTCCTTTTTTAATACCAATAAAGTTTTTAATAGTAATTTGCACAATGGGACCGAAAAACAAAAAAAAAATTATTTATTTATTTATTTAACCCATTCAAGTAAAAAGCCTAACTGCTAGGATCTAATGCTTAAGTAGTTTAAAGCATCAAGTTTGTTTGGAAACTGTACCCACTACATTACTACAGGTTGGGAACGCCTGGATTAAGTACTACAATAAGATGACATCCAGAATACTAAGCTCTAACGTTATGTCTATAGGCTACCTGACCGACCAGCTGTTAACAGCTATCAGTTTTCATTTTAGAGACCGCATAGCAGTTGTAAGTACAAACTGGTCCTAGGTACAAACTCTCGGAGTCTAGAAATACGTCAACGAATACGAAAGAAATGAACTACAGCAAAACAACTCCCCACGCATGTTAACTTCTATGAATCTACATGTAGGACTGGAAAAAACATTAATTCTTCTGCCCTTACATAGATCGTACCTTTCCAAACATCGGATCCTATTTCACAGAAGGGACCTTATATTATAGGAAATATGAGAATTCGTCTTCTTCTATTTGCTAGTATTCATAACCGACTAAATGGATAATGGCAAGAAATTTTTCTTGCAGCGGCTAATAATTAATTAATTTTTGCTCGTTGTAGTATATGATTTACAATTTATTCGTAATTAATTTCCTTGATTTATGTATTCGTAATGCGTGTACTACTGCTACCCACGATTATTTCTACAAATTGTTGTTCATTAACAATTTCCTTCAGCAACCTGAATAATTAATTAATATCACCATGTGATATCGAGTGAGACATGATTTTTAATTTGTTGATGATTTAGTATTTTTTGTTCTTGTGGTTTTTATATAAAAAAATTTTATTTAAAACCTGTTGTCATATCTCTACTGATATTTAACAAATTTTTTATTCTTGAGTGTAACTGAATGATAAATTCTGAATGAATGTAATTCTGCTGATCTGAATAAAGACAAAAAAGCAAATACCATGACTGAAATAGCAGCACCAACTACAATCCTTTAGCAGAAACAAAGGTTTGGTGATACAGCACAATGGAATGTTAATCGCAAAATTCAGTCAAAAAAAAAAAAAAATCACTAAAAGAGCAGCCAAGATGTGTGAAATCTCGATGAATTAGAGACTCAGTTTGTTTGAGCTTTTGAGGAAGCTAAATTCTGTGGAAAACAGCACAATAGCTAACACAGTTTCACTCCTTTTCTTTCTTACTTTCCACATGTCAACCGAACAAACTAACTTAAAGACTTAAAGACTTTTACTTCCATTTGTTTATATTTCCCCCTTTAATATCCACTTAGAAGACATAGAAATGACACTTGACTGACCTTCCAAAAAGATTTTAATAACGTTGATGTTTTGTGTTCTCTTTCTTTTTTACTGTATTGCTTATCGAACTAGTTTTGATATCATTTTCCACTCATTCGCAAAATTAAAAGTGAACTTTTACTTTTCATGTGTCTTCAGAACAATTTGGTTAACCTGCCATGCAACGTTAAATATTACAAAAGCAAAAATCTTTGAATTACAGGACATCAAAAGAAAAGGAGAAAAGAGAAAACATGAAAAACAAAAACTTGTCATCAGGCATGTTGGACTGTATGTTGCTGTTCGATACTAGAAAAAACAATTCGATGCCTTTGATTAGATATCTAAGCTACCTGAGAATATTAAAGAATTCTTAGAGCATGCTGTATAAAAAGTGCACTGCCCGAGCTCTGGGTCTCACATTTCGAACAAAACAAATTATTTTAAAATAATTTTTCCCTCGGCAACTTCTTCTCAGCAGACTTTCGGCATACACTCTGATAGCAAATAAAATTGTCTGGAACAGTATTTCTGCCGTTCGTAGTCGACGATAAACCGTAAGTCGCACCATTACCTGTGAATAAAATTTATACAACCGAATCGACTTGAAATATGGTACCAACACAAAACTTTCTATTTCTGCATTACAAACATTAACTCAATTTCTTTTATAATGTATTGTAGGGCATAAAAATCGATTGCTTATCTTCGACCACATGTAACGTAAAGGATTTTTCTTTTTGGAAATAGGCTCACATCGGACTGTGATGTTTGGTAAAATTACAAAATTACAAATTCAACTAGTTGCTACCTTTTTCCTTCAATACTATTGAGTACATTTAAATCCTTTTTTTCAATTTTATACTGATTATTTTGTTTTTGTTCTTAAAGTTGCACTTGGAAAGAACAATAAATTCGTGCTGCAACTGAACAAACAATCGAACAAATAAGTACATAGAACGAACGAATGGACCATAACAGGAGGAACTACGATGAAAGTTTGTAACTCCTTGGCTTGGCTTGGTTGGTTGCTTGGTGTGTTTTCCTTTAGTTCTCTAATAAATTGATGTGTTGAAAGCAGTAACAGGAAGTAAGTAGTTGCTTCTTTACTGCCTCAAATGGTTGCAGTTGCTGAATATATATTGATACGTATAGCTGCAGTTGCTGCTAATGATGATGATTTACTTACAGGCAGTGTTTACTTTTCAATCTCTGCATTCTTATTTTCATTTTATTTGTACTTGCCACTGAAACTTTCTCATAGAACATACATACGAATACGCTTGCAGTTTCCCCAACATTGTTGCACGTTTCTCTAGCTTTATTTAACTTACAACGTTTGTGTATACTTTGTTGTTCCACAATATTTGTAGTTAAGTAAACAAACAACAGGCAGCTAAACTAATAGCAACATATGGTTGCATCACTAAGTAAAAGATACCAATGAAAATAGTAACAAAACTACCAACAAAAAACAATTTGAAGGAAATAAAATAATAATAAATCAACTCAGTGTGGAGCACTTTTTAAGTATTTCATAATTATACGCCAATAGGAAGTGAAATCAACAGCAATAACAGCAGAAGGTACTATGTATGTACTGTATTTAAATGATAATAGATTTTAAAGGATTTCAGTTTGCCATTAAAGGCAAAGGCTATATGGATATGTATGTATATATGGGTATGTGTGTGAAATCAATAAAGACTTTGAATTGAAAATTTATTTCCGACGAATACAGCAAAGATGTTGATTTTAATCTGCTTTTCCTATGTTGTAATGACTACAAGCTAAGTTAGGTTAAATATTTCGTGCAATAGCCTTCCTTTTCTTACAGTTATGCCACTAATGATCATTTTTCCCAGACATTAGATGATGATCCGAGAACCGCCGGAAGGACACTTGTAAGCTAGGAATCTCCTTAATATTATGTTTTGTTTAACATATTGGGTGGATTTACTCAACAGATAATTCTCCGAAGTTACCCAGAGCTCTCTTACTGAACCACCCCTTACTTTTCAACAGTGGCCTTAGAAAATATCTCTTTAGCAGCCTGAAAACGAATAACTTATGACCTTTTGTATTATAGAATTTATAACTCAGAATGCTCTGATACATTCATCCTCTACATCAACACTGGGATATGATTCTGTGATCGCTACAGTGTATGATTATTTACACATGGTAACCTCTCAGAATAAGATCGTTCAGCAATGAATTAAGTGTATTCGTTATGGTTTATGGTGTAAGTTATGGATTACCCTAGGAACTTCGTTTCTATTTTCGTCATATTCAAAGTGAAATAAGTCGTTATCACAGCCTACCATATATTACAACACAATGTCGTACACTTTCTTGTCATGCAATTGACTGGTTGAAGTCATTGCAACGTCTAACAAAATTCATAATCCAAAGGCAATTTAATGCAATACCACTGACCACTGGGTGGGGTGGCTTGTGACTGCTACTTTCACAGTGTTTTTGAAGTTCAGTCCTTGCATTCATGAAGCTTGCCACAGAAAGGCAAGGGGGAAAAATTGGGTGTATATTTCATAAAAAATGTTTTTGCTTTTTTTTTTTGTGATATTTCTTGTTGGTTTATTTGAGCCAAAATGCAGTGGAAGCAGTTGTGTACGTTACCTGTTTATAAAAGTGTCAGCTACTAAAGTGAATGGAGCCGGTAAATATTAGTGTTTACACCATAGTAAACACAGATTTATAAATAAAAAACATAAAGGAAAGAAAAAGAAAAGAAAAAGTGCATTTCTTCTTTACTTGCTTATAACTTGAGGTGATGCAATATCCTCATTAAATTCTAATACCTTATATTTCGTCTGTTGTACACACGCTGTTCGCTGCCTTATTAAGTACTGTCGTCGTTGCTACTTTATGTTCACCATGTTGCATCTATTCTTGTGTGTTATGTTTTCTTTTTAAATGGAACGGAACAGTTGTGCTTTGTGTTAAGGGATCCAGGATGAATAACGAAAAAGATGAGCAATTTCCTGTTAAACAAAGTTTTTTTCCTTCATGTTTTTAATCTTATAAAAAAATTTAAATTAAAAAAAATTTAGAAAGTATTACGAGAGAAAACTGTAAATCATTGAATGGCTTCATACTCGAGTATTAGTGGGTTAAGTTGTTGTTTTATGTCTGAAGTAGAGGCTTAAGTTTACGTTGTTCATTGTAGTTTCTTAATGCAATGCTTTGGCTCATAACATTCAATAAGTCCGCCATAATGTAACTGATATTTCCATGAACATAAGCTAATCGACTTAGGTTAGATGTTTGGGTAAGTTACCGCTTAGTCCAGGGTTTAGATTCAAAAATAAAATATTTTATGAGACCACCCAGGCTGCAAAATAAATATTGCTGTTGCAGTAATTCCTATTTTAGAGGGTGAAGTATTATGAATTAATCTCAGCATCTTTATAGCAGGACCAAGCACTGACACATGATTCATAAGATTCATTCCTCTGTCTTTTAACTCCCGCAAAAAACATTTAAAGCAAAATCACGTTTTTTGTCACGTCTTCCGTAGTATTACGATGGATAGGCATACAATTTAAGGAAAGAATATAATCAGTCCTACGGAAGTCATAACCTTACGCTTTCCACAAAATAAAGACGCGCTCTAAAACTACAGGAAACTAATCGGTTTAACTAAAACCATCGGAAAACCTATGAAGTTTAACATCTCGGAGAATGTGATCTCTTTGCCAGCTCTATTTAGTACATTATTAAAACAATTATCGGCTTTTCACTTCTGGTCAACTTAGAGTCAATTTTCCGAAATAAAGAATAACGCAATATTTGTTTTAGAACCATATTTTGTTCCTATAAAAAGGACTGGGATGAAGATTGGCTTGTGGTATCACAATGGTCCCAACATCTGAACCTAAGATGGACTGTACCTTCCGAGTAAAATAAGCCACTTTAGTTATCCTAATTTAATTAATGATGTGTTACTCTTTTGCTACTTTTTGCTACTAACTGCTGCCGTCATATAGACCTTATACGGAATTTATATGAATCAGTATATGAGGGATATGCAAACAAAAATACATATTGTGCTGTTAGAGGTTATGCTACCCAAAAATAATATGAATTTCAATAAAAATTAGTTTTGCATTTAATTGAGCAAAACAATGAAATGAAAACATAAAAAATTGTTTTCATTTTGGAAGATAGAGAATCATAATTATTTACAACACTATAAAGCAAAACATTGATGATGATAACTTCTTTTAAGAATCATTTGAAAAAAAAACAAAAGTATTAAGGATACAACTCCAAGTTCACCAGTCTTTCTTACTTTTCTTATTTTTTTGTTGGTTCATAAACAAGTCTGCTGATAAATATCAGCAAATCATCATCGTTTGGCAAAACTACTCTGTCATGCTTTCAGTCTAATGAAAAAATAATTTAAAGAAAATTAATAAAAAAAATAAATTAAATACCGCATCATACCCCAAATTATATCACAAAATAATGTGAAAGAGAAAGAAAGAAAGAAGGAAATTAAATAAATAAATTAGTAGACTGAAGTCGCCTTCTGACAAGCAACAGAATGAAGATTCAAATGAGAAGAGGACTATTAAGACAACGACGACTACACACAAGTTGCAGATAAATTTCAAATTATAACACAAGCAATGCAAAACATTCTACTTTGCAACAATCCGGTTGTGTGTATGTGTGTGGTCTCAGAGGTAAAAGAAATCGCAATTAAATGCTTGACTTTTTTATTTTCATTTGGAATACAAGCGAGTTGAAAATGTAATTGAAAAAGATGCAGACAACTGATTACAATATGAAATAATTTGTCTTTAAATTATAACTACGAAGTTAATTAATTGAATAACTTATTTATTAAGGTCACTACCCAATTAATGGATAAAAGAATTTCAAATGACATTTCAGCACCAGTATTGTGGTCTTTCTCTTGTATTTGTGGTACTTGTTTTAAGCTTTGTTTTTTGTAATCCTTTGTAATCCGTAAGTTTCTGTTGTTATTTAATTTTTGTTACGAAAGAAATACTTCAGTGTTTAGTGTTTATTCTGCCTTCGTAACACTACGTGTCCTTTTTAATTTTTGTTAAACAAACAATGTCATAGACGCCTTTGACATTCGCCTCCAATTTTTGGTCATGTTGATAAAATCAATAAAAATTGAATTATTAATGCGGGTGCATCAATATTAATTTCGTTGTCTTCATAACAATAGGTATCTTTTAATTCCGTTTTTGCTAAACAACAATAAAACTCAATAATTCAGTGCGGAGCATTAACGTTCATTTCGTTGCCCTTTAACTGCCTTCGTTAATGTTGCAAACATATTGAAAGCAGGTCTGTTTACTGTAAATACCAAAACAGCTTCTCCTTCCTAATCATTTAATAAAAAATTAATAGAAAATGCTTTTTCTAATTATTTATTTACTTTTTTTTTGTTACGAATTCATTACAAAATTTTAAGCTTCATTTTTGTTCATTTTTTGTAAATGTAAATCGTTTATTTTATATATTTTTCTAATAAATCTCTCGTGTTATTTATGCACTTCATTTTATTTTTCCTCTTTTTTTGTTATTATTTAACATATTGTTGTTGTTTTTTAAATAATATTGTTAAATGTTGTTTCTATTATTGTTTTAATAATGAATATCATAGACAATTTACATGTTCACTTACGTTGTCATTATTTACACCTACAATTTTCAATTCAAAACTAAAACAACAAAAAACCGTAAAAATAACAATTACAACTTTGGTTACTATATGGAGAGGAATTTTAGGAGACATAATCCTGAAACATTTTTGGTGAATACTCTCTGTACCATATTTCAGCAAAGTATTTGATTTTAGTAAGACTTAGACATTCTACATAGTCACCGTAGAGTGTTGAAGATACGCTTTTTTATAATTAAACCATGTGTGACAGACAGAATCCTGCAAGAGTAGAGTATTAAAAAGATTTCAGTTTAATTGGCTGCAAATAGAATTTTGGATGTACAGTGCATGCATAATTTACTAAATGTTAATAATTCTTGCCTCCTACTTCCTATATTACTTACTACATTCATTGAATTTTACTAATCATCACACAAAGTGAACATCTGTTACAATAAATGAAAGTTACTAATCTACATACGTGTTCACAATATTCCCTTAATTTTTTGTCGTTTGATCATTTCCATATTGTTTTACAAACAAAAACATTATTTTTGTTGTAACTGCCCAACTAGTCGAGACACAAAGCGACAGACACTTCTCCACAATAAAGCTAATATCGTTTGGTTGTTGGTCTTTTTTTTCGCCTTTCGTCTACAGTTGCATTCACATGTGAAATTAAAACGCGACAAAAAAAACGCATACAGTCTAGCGTGCCGAAAAAAGTTTCGTTTTGCAAGAGATTTTTAAACTCATTTTAATTTTTATTGAATTTCATTAAACAAACATCATCAACAACATTTACAACAATATGAACAAAAAACAAAATTGTCAAAAGGCTACAAAACGCAATCCATAAAAGCATTGAATTTATTTCATTTAAGTTGTTGAAATAAATTCCAGTTTAATATTTAAAACATATGGAAAATTATATTTCTGATCAAAATTGAGAGGATACGATAGTTTTAGAGTTTTAATAACTTCTTACATACATAATTGGTCATTACAACACTTCAGTCAGGATTATAATCTAGCTTCATATATTAATTTTATACATGAGTGGCGGAACCTAAAGTAAAAACGTAACAAAATTTTGCCTGACCCACATGGTATATATACAATGCTATAATGGCCTGTCTGGCCTTTCCTTATATGCTTTTTATGTATTCCTTCCATTTTAATTTACTATCTAGTGTTATTACTAAATATTTGACATTCATATTCCGTGATCTCTTTTATACAATAAATTGTGAATAAAACTTTGCTTTTAAGTTCTGAGTTATCTGAGAACTTCAGAATGTACTTGCATTTCTTTTCCTGAAATTAATACAGATTTTAAATATTATTTTGGAATAAATTATCGATAAAATTATTAACATTGTTACAATTTTAATACGATTTGAATTATATTGGTTCAGTTTTTTATTTTATGAATAATTTTTATTTTTAAATTTTGTGGTATTTATTTATTTACAAGATCCTAGTTTGCACGAAAATTGGTCTAATCGAATGAGGAACCGTGAGGGCAGCCGTGGCAGCGAAGTTAATGAAATAATATTTAATTTCTATGCGGAACTATTGTACTTCACAACAACAAATAGATTTATCAAAATTTGAAATCGTTTTGTTTTTATTGCATTTTTAAATTTAAACTTTTTAATAGCCCACCTCTCAAATTTATTGTCTAAAAACTTATTTTGACAAGTACATATGTGACGTATGAGTGATATTTAATTCCATAAGTTTCATATACAAGACAAAATCAAACATTTCTTACTGCATACTTTTCAGGGTAACTATTGTATGAATTGTAATATGGGACGTATGAGCAATAAATTCAAATTCAATTAAACAGAAAGTATACTCACTAGTTTACAGTGGACATGGACTATTTTTCCTTAAAATCTGACAATCTCACCATTTAGAGTCTATTTTGAATCGTTGTGTCAAATACGACGACTTTGCTTATTAACGTGCTTACCAAGATGGTTGTTATTGTCCTCTTTCTTGTCGCTTTATTTAAGCCAATTGTAATAGAAGCAGGTGTGCGCATTACCTGCTTATAAAAGGGTCGGTAAATAATAAAGTTTGCAGCACAGTTAACACGCAGGAATAAATAAGAAAAATAAGACGAAGAAGACGAAAGGAATAACAAATTAAGTAAATAAGTAACCAGTACCAATGTGACACTTAGACATTTGATTCAAACGCAAGTAAAATTATAAAATTGCTGAAAAGTAAAGTAATAGACATCTTCTAACGCTATGGTCATCAAGATTTTGACATACCAAATCCGATATGTCATACCGCATAGCCTGATTTAATTTCTCAAGCATATCACAAATTTTGGTACACTTTTCTCTGATTCCATATTCCAACAGTCCCATAACAGATTTCAATCCTAAAACAGTGGCGCTTAGTTAAATGCAACTATATTGTTAGCATTCAACTATTTGATTTTTAGGAAGTCGGTATGGGTGTTGGTTTTTACAGATTTTTCGTAATATAAAATCACGTTCTCTGCAATATAAGGTATGTACTCTGTACTCTTTCCAAACCTAACTTTAGGTTTACAGAGTGACTACGATTAGGTATTAGAGAAGGTTTTCAAATTTTTCCTAGAAAATGGTTAATAAGTAGAACGATCTTTGTTCAATTTCTTGGACTATACAAGTTAATTTTGTTTTTTTTTTTTGAAGCGCATAGATGATTTGGTATGTACACTCATAGAGTACTCTTGCTTTACAATGACTGCGATGGTTAAATAGAATTCATAACGGAATATGATCTTAAGTAATCTGCTTACCTGAGCGGCTTTAGTGTAAGTCCAGCAAAGACTGCAAATTTCCTTTCTCAAAAATTCCTTCCTTGACTATTTCTTATATTTCAGGCAATATCAATCAATTGCATAGTGATAATCTCAGGCTATCTATCTGTTAGTTTAACGACTTAAATTCAGCTAAGACACGAAAATAGTTTAGCGTTACAGATATGTGATCTAACTACTAACTAACTTAAGACGCAGCAATTCATAACCCTGTAATATAGATTATTTCTTGACTTCTCTCTACTTCGATAATAAACTTTTCCATTCGAACGGATAACGTTCAGTATGCAAACTTTACAAACGGATCTTATCATGATGGCGTCAGTTGGCGATAAAGCGAGTGAGTAAAAGGATTAACTTCAGGTGAATAATTCTGTTCTAAATGTCCACAATTCTTGTTATTGTCAACTGGTAAAATATAACAGGATATATGGATGAAATGTATGCATCTTTACACACTGCCAAGCGGACTAGAAAGTGCTTTTCTTACAGCAGTTCAATCATTAATAAGATAGTGAGACATATACTTGCATGCATGAATGGCAATGAGGGAATTTGGTTCAGCTTAAATGGTATGGAGTGGACGTTAGGAATGCAATGTTTCGTGATAATCTATGTGTTTATGGAGGTTGGTACACTGCAGTGTACTATTAAAATTTCAAACTGGTTTGAGTGTGACTTAATTTTGTTAAACTTTGATTCCATTTTTTATGATTTATCCGAAATCTATGGCTTCGCCGTAGTCTAGTAGGTCTTGTGTCAGTCTAAAAAAGGTGCGCCCACGGTTCAGTCCTCAGATCATGCCTATCGAGTTATCTCCATTAATTTCTTAGTCTTCAGGCAGTTTTAATTGATATTATGTACCACAACACTGACTTTTAAGGCGGTGTTGTACAATACCGCTGTTTTGACTAGTAGCAAAAGGAATCATGTCTTTGGAACGAAGGGAGAATTGAGATATCTTTATAAACTCTTCTGTCCGTCGTGCCTAATCTAACTTGATGAGTAGCATCCATTTTAGAGATGCATGTATCGCCGATAACATTAGTTATTTTTTAGAAACGACTGTTCATGATATAAGCATATTACGAAATTTTTCTACTCTAGTAGAAACATCAAATTATATGTTTTTTTTTTTGATCTTTATTTAATTGAGAACTTTTTCTTTAACTTGATCTCATTTACGTTTTGTATTTTGTTTATACAATCATAAGTATTCATCAATAGTATGGTAGGCAGTATGACAAAGGTGATAATTTAATTGTTTTATCTTTGAAATAATATCTCATCGTCAACGTGCTTTAAATTTTTTTAACTACAATTTTTAAAATATTTTTTTTTACGTTTTAATTCAAATATGCTTTGACTCAAAAGTCTGTCCGAAGCTTTTGTCGTTGTAAACTCTTGTTGTAAATATTCCAAAAGTCATAAATGATGACATCAGTTGATGTGTTTTTTTAAATATTTTGTTTGTTGTTTATCCCTTATTATATTAAACAATGTATTAAAGATGTATTCAAATTTCTCGATTATATGTTGATTAAAAAAAAAACAACACCCACAACACCACGCAAATGTTGTCTTGTTTTGTCTCCTTGTTCGAATTTCGTTAATTTTGTGTAACTTTTTAATGAATATTAAATACAACAACGGCAACTACATGTTAATAATTTGTTATGCCTCCTGCTAATCCATAACTTATGTCACAGTTGAATGTCTTTTTCCGTTTCAGTTCTAAACCTGCGATTGATTGGATACTGAAACGCAAATTGTTCAAGTATCTTGTTTTTAAGGCATAAAATGCACGAGGCCATTATTGATTATTACTGAAATGATGTATTTTATGGCCACTGAAGATTGTCTCAATACCCATCTGTTAAAACCAAAATTATGAAAACAACATTTCTTAACTGTCAAAGGGATATTAGGAGAAAATTCCTAAGTAGAAGATAAGACTCTCCTGAGTTAACATTCATTATATGAGCGAAATGCATGAAAAACTGCAATTCTGATGAGGAGATTAACGTGTTATTACCCAGAATTCACGCGAACATGAAAGTATTGAGAACCTTATTCTTCACATACCGAGTAGAGTTGTCTGGTTGGCTTAGACTAGAGGATCTCTATTATTGCCTTACTTTATCGCTTTTTTCAAAAGGAGCAGAGAGGGTGGCTCATAAAAGCTGTTTAAAGAAATGCTTTACAACGAAGCTCCGATGGCAAAGTTAAAAATTAGATGGGCATAATCAAGAACTTGGAAAGCTAAGAGCTGATTGTGTAACCAAAAGGGATTTTGATAACTTTTATACCTGCATGGCATTGTCAGGATATCTGAGAAATTTTTATTATTTTAAGGGAGTTATGTTTGAGACAACTATGTAACTAAATTAAATCAAATAACTTCTTTTGAGTTTTTAACTTTAACTAATTGCTGAAGGTCCAGCAAAATATCGCTGAATTGCACTAGTTTTATAATTCTTATCTACTTTCATTATTTACATCAAATTGAAATTCGTAATGCAATAATGGCTATTAGGCTGTGTCATTAACAACCAATATTTAAAAAAACATTTGATACTTCGAATCTTTTCTACACTGTTCTTGCTATTGTCCTCTACTTTTTCCTAAACCCCTCTACCATTCATTAAAGCCCCATAAAAACTTAAACTCGTTACAACATTAAAAGAGAAAATCTGTGAGTGGTTGTGCGTTTGCATTTCCAGAGAAATTCTAAATGTGTGGATGTAGCTGTAAATGCAACAAAATGTTAAAGACATAAATTTACCATTTAAATGTTGTATAACAACCACAACAATAATAACAACAAATATAGAAATCCTATTACAACTGCAGCTCCTTACAACAACGAAGCTCTCAATGTTGGTCTTCTCAAACATTCCAAACCCCTCGAAACATTTATTTATAGGAACATTTTGTTTGAAAACAGTATCATGACTGCTACAGTAAACAGAAAGAGAGGCAAGAAGGAGGAAAGCATTTACTTTCAGTTAAAGCTTCAATGTTCAATAAATTAGAAACGAAATTATAATTTAAATTTTATTGTGTAGCATTAAACATGGATTACTGCTTGTTAATAATGGACCATAAAACTGCAATGTTTTTACAATCGAACTGAGCACTGCTTGCCACATATACGCATATTTTTATTGAGTTTTTGCAATGCCATTATAAGCTTCAGAAATTTAATTAAAATTTTACTTTGTAGGCTCCATTTCTTTTTATTTTTTATTTCTAAAACAGTGAGACGAAGAGCGTGGATTAAAAGTCGTTATTTGGGTTAAAACCGTTATTGAAGAAAAATATTTTATTTCGTGCACTTATTACGTAAAATATCAATAGGATTTTATAGTATTCATTTGAAAAATATTGCATTTTTCTTACCTTTAAAAACATTCTTTAAAGGCAACGCTTTCTTGATCGCAGCTTAAGTTTTAATTGACCGCGGATGGGCTTGTTAGCTAATTATTGTGCTTATGTTTGTAGAACAATTTAATTATCATATACTATGCTGCAAGGCAAAACAGAAAGCTGAGGCTGGCATAAATTGTTCTTATTTACAAGAAATACTCAAGGAACTACCTTCGCAAAGAATAACCTTGGCATACTAATTACTACCAAGGACACATAAATATAATCTTATTCAGTACATTATCTCAAAATGATTTACTCCAATCTTCAAATAATTGTATGTCTTCACAGCATTATGTGCTTGAGCGCTGTGATCATACGATCTGTAGTGGCAATAATGATAACTCCGTGTCCAGAAGCTTCTGTAATGGTTTAATTCCCTATACGTTTCAAGAATGCGTTCCGATGATTCATTCTCATCGTCAGAGAGTCTGCATATTGGGCTAAAGACAGCCCCAATTCTAGGTAATTTTCAATTTAGTTGTGCATACCTTTCCAAATATCCACCTCTTCGCTTAGAAGGGTACTGGCCTATTCCTGTTACTAAGAATTCATACATGACCTGGAATTCACCAGAGGGTAGCCTTATTTTGTTTACCTAGCCGATGACCTCCAGACTATCTTTGATTTTATCTCAAAAGAACCATATACTGGAATGTATTGCTATGTCCTATCTTATGTATCTCTTGTCTAAGTTAATTTCCTCACGGGTTTTAAGTATTTCATCTTGGGACAAAAGTCACAAATCCTGTAGAATAGTATACGCGACTTTGGCAGGAATGATTGTAAGGAAGACAGGCCGTATACTTAGATGATTTATCGTAGTTGTTCACGGTGAAATTTAAATTAGGTTACCCGGTGTGAGATAAGCCTTTTTCATGATCCGCTAGAGGTGGGTTTGAACTACCCCTAGCTCCGGATGAAACTGATCAGTTTCCTTTTGTGGCACTTTCGCCGCCATGCCTAGACCTTTAAAAGTTCTATCACCAAAAACCCAATGACATTTGTTCTCAAGTGCAGGGCGCTCGCATAAAAGGTATTGTACCGATTTCCTTTCCTCCACATCATGGCAGCTTCTGCAGTAATCTTGATGGGGCAGATCAATGCTGTCAGCGAAATTGCTAATAGCACAATGTCCGGTTAGAATGCGAACCGTTCTTTTGTCGAACCCAAGTAGTTGTTCACAGTTGACTGTGTTAATGAAATTTAAAAGCTTTCGGTAGCATTGAATTGATAGCTTTACTGTAAAAAGACCATCCCTTCCTCCCTGATGGTAATAATTAATCATCACAATTTGTGTTTGATTTTAGAAAAATTTTCAAAGAAATTTTACACAAATATCTGCGCCAACAACTATCAACAGCGCTACAAGAACTTCATTAACAATATATAGGAATTTGTTTTTTATTTATACAAATACTCGTCGTACTTTGCTTGTGAAGACTCTTCATTTGTATTCTCGAGTTAAAATTCTTCAGAATGCTTTATCTCTAGACTTTGAAATACTTGCGATAGCAGCTGCAAAAACACAAACTGCAAGCAGCAGCAATCATACAACCATAGCAATATAAACTAATGAATTCTTTCCAATGAATTAAATCGAAAAGTGATGATGAGCAGTGGTAGCAAGAGAAGTAGTAGCGAGAGTAGACAAATCTTTCAAATAAAAACTTTACAGAAATTCCACAAATAAAAATAATAATAATTCTATTATCTCTGTCATCAGTTAATTTTTTTTTTTATTTATTTTATTTTACTATCATTATTACAAGTTAAAAATATATAAAATATTTCTAAATATATTCGAATGAATTAATGATGAGGAGCATTAGTCTTAGCAAGAGTAGTGTTGCTAGAAAGACTCAACAAATCTTTCGAATAAAACTTCACAACAATTTCAAAAGTGGAGTAGTAAACGTTTAATACATGCCTTTGCCTTTCTATTCTCTCCGTGATCAGTTGACTTCTTTATTAAGTAGTTTGAGAAATAAAAGAAATCAAAGAACAACTGAAAGTGTTGAGGAACGGTGTGTCTCAGTAGAGAGTTGACAGAAAAGTTTAAAGAAGTGACATCATTTACTTGTAGTTAAGGGCTATTGTGTTAATTGCATGTAGTGTGAAAACAAAATATTTAGAAATAACTACAATAAATCCATAGAGACCAGTTTAAGGTGACCATATTACTGAACCGTTGAGTGGATAGGTTAGCCGTTTAGTAATTTGGAAGTATTATTGAGCTGCGATGGTCAACATTTCACTGTCTTAGGCTTTGATTCCAAACCTAGCTTATAGAAGAATTTTTTCAAAGGTAATTAGAATGAGGTAGAGTTGTCTTAATACTTGCGAGGCTTGGAAATTGTTTACTTGAGGCAGTGCAACAAACCAAATTAGTAATACGGAGTAGACTGAGCTGCTTTATCTCTTGTAATCATGTACTGGAACCGGCTTTAGGAATATAACAATCGTCATAAGGGGGCTCAAAATAAAAGAATATCTTCAGCACCGGTACAACCATTTTAGGATCATAGCTATCATATCTCCTTCAACGGAGATCAAACGTTGAATTAGGATACACATACATATGCTCACTTAATTCATCATGACAACCATTTAGTTATGTTTAAAACTTAGTTTATCACATCAACAATGTTGTGTGTGTTAATTTAATTCAATGAGTAGCAAGACCTATTATTTAACATTTCTATTTCGAATTTGTGAGAAACTTTCGATACCAGTTTCAGTTAGTCTTAGAATTATTGTCAGAGGACTGTTGAAGAAATATTCTTTTTTACATTTCGTTCTGCTCAAGATGTTTACGGTGGGATTTAAACCACAGCTTTTGGTCTACACACTACCTTTTCAACTTCTCAGGAATTCTTCTTGCTATTTCTAGCTTCCATATTCTCATACATTACATATTAAGATTGTAAAAACTCATGCAACAAACCCATAAAATGAAAGAAGGAAACCAATTTGTTGTCACAATCTAAAGTCCACACATAGAGAGGGAATATACAAAATAGCCAAAGCAATCAACAACATAAAAAATCAAAAATAAATGACCGATACAACATGCAGTTTTCAAGCAACAATGGCAATTCCTCTTTGGAATGCATTTTTATGTTGCAAGTAGTCTCGATATTGTATCGTCAACTCAAACGTTTACAATGTTTGCAGCACACGCCAATATGCCTCGTCTAGCAAAAGCATTTTCCATAAATATGCGAAACATTAAAAAAAAACCAACGGATGAACAAACTAAACAAAACAGTAAGAAGAACCAAAGAGCAACGGAAAAAAAAATATTTGTTTGCCACACAATAACCCACCAGAGGAGCAAGAACACTTTGACTCATATATACGGCAAATACTGTCAGTACAAGCGTAAGAAAGCGTGTGAGCGCATATAGCCACCGTTTTATTTCTGTTCTGTTTCTGTTGTATTATATTATTCCAGGCAGCAACACTGGCATCACAATTACATCGTGATTTGTTGTTAGTGTCTTGTGTTTCTTTTCAATGTGTAGTTGTATGTTGTAGCCTCTGTTTTGGAATCATTCATTTTGTTGTTGTTGTATTTTATTTTCTATTTGCCATGTTGTCGTTGACAAGTATGAATTACAACCACACTACAGAATAATTACCTAACCAACTACAACTAAAAACTCACAAAAATTTTCTCGTTTCTTTTGGCCTGCCACTCAACACGCTTTCACAAACGTTACTGTCGTCACCATGGCCATGAGTTGCAATTGTTACCCAAGTCTTGTTATCGCATCGTTGCACTTTGCTTTCGTTCTATTGGACTGTGTTGTATTATGTTGTGTCGATTAAAATCAGAAACGCATTTGAAAAACGTTTGTTCCTCAGCGTGACTGTTTCAATTTTGCATCAATAACACAATCCTGCAAATTTCGATTTTTTTGAGCAAATAAGATAGCTCCAGGTGTTTCCGTTGGCATTTTGTGCGCTGAACACGAATCTGGATTCCAAAACTTTCCATCAAGTCAGATTTTCGAGTAAAAGGATTGAAAGGAAAGGATTGAGACCATAGCTGCCAGATAAATGAAGCATCAAATCATCAGACGTTCATTGAAATCGTAAAATAATACGGTTATTAAGGACGGAGGTACATGAATTGAAATGAAGTTGAAACTGAAGTGATAGAATTTCGATTTGTATTCTCAAATAAAAATTACAATTGTAGCAGCCTAAATTATATTTATTAATATATTTTCTTTTAAATTATAGTTATTAATATATTTTCATATTATTTTATTATTTCAAATATTGTCTGACCGTTATATATTTTTATTAATATTGTAATCACCCTGTAATGTAATGTAATCATTAACCATTAATTAATCATTAATAATCATAATATGTAATCAATAACTGATCATAACTTTTCACATTTTTAATTTCTCTCACTTACATTACATTATTTTGTTTTTGTAACTAAGTATTTCATTATGTTCTAGACGACTTTAATGATTTTCATAAACGCAAGTAAGGTCAGGTCAATGATGAAATTGTATTCAGTCGGATAAACACCATCAGAGATAGCAAATAAAATAATTAAAAAAACCAGACCGCTTTGTGTTTTTTTTTTATATATATAAAGAAATAAAAGGTGTTAGGACATAGGAAGACCTTGTGGACTACTGTGTCTGACATTCATAAATAATTAACTTGTTAGGACGCAGGAAGACCTCCGTGGACTACTGCGTCTGACAACTATAACCTAAATAAACCTAATATCAATAAATACAACTTAGTAACGGCATTCCTACATTAGAGAACTTTCCCTAAAGGAATTCCCCGTCACTACGCAATAAAAATATAGAAATAATAATTATGCTGCTTAACTAAAATTATATCTTTCAATTCGTAATCCATGTTTAATTCAAAAGGTCATCATCATCATTCATTCCATAATTTAATTTTGGTTTTGTCTCAGTTTCTTTAAATGTACGGAGTTTGAGGTGAATGGGGCTTAAGCCCCTTGATTTAAAATTATTCTCTTGTTGAAAATTAAATCTTTTGCTAGAGTCCATGACACTTTAAATAACCTTCCTATTCATTTAAATTAATTTATATTGAGTATGTATGTTACCCACGTTGGTATGAATACTCAAAAAAATTTAAATATTTTCTGTGGCACCAAATGTTGCCAGTTGTTTTAAAATCTACGACAAAGACATCTTAATCAAACTTCCACAATGCTTTGCAATACAATACATATGGGAAGAAGAGAAAAGAAAAACAAATGCATTGAAATTGTCGCATTAAAACCGTGCACTGCATCCTTTCCCTCTTTTCTTTCAAATGTGTTTTAATGTGGCAAATTTAAAATTCAACATTTTTAATTAATGTTTGACAAAGCGAATGTGTCACACAACAGTTAAAACCTCAAAAAAAAGTGTGGAAGTGTGGCAGAATAAGAGAATGAGAGAATACTTGCAAAATTTAATTACATTTAAATTACAACTCTTTTCGGACGTAATACTACAAAATGTTGTCTCCCATGCCCTCGCTGTTAATGCTTCTCTATTCGTCTTTGAAAGAGTGTTATACACGCGTTATTTGTGCCGCCTTCACAAATTGTGTTGTTCTGCAATTAACAATAATAAAAAGATTAAATTTCAACTATTTTGTTGTTGCTGTTATTACTGCTGTATGTATCCTTTCATTACGTTTTCGCCGTTTGAGTGATTCGTGCTACAACAGAAACAAACCATAGTTTTCAATCTAAATAACTAAACATAAAAAAAACCATTTACAAAAACACCAACACTGACAACAATAAACAAAAATTTACCACCACCACAGAGAAACTTAAAAACTTTGTCAATCAGTCAGCCCAGCAGCCAGTCAGTGGCTGTACAGCTAAATGCGGGTAGAAATGACTAAATCAATGTCAAGTTTTTTGAAAATACGACAATGACAACAACAAAAACGACAACAATAATGTAAATAACTCATTATAAACAAACATTACGACTTCCTCAGAAAGTTTGCAACCAATTTTTTGTGTGCAACATTTAATACATAAATACCGTGCAACGAGAACTTAAATACCAGCTTTTAAAGGAGACTAGTATGAAAAGTTTTTTCAACTTCTTAGTATTTTATGTAGTTGTTGCCGTTTATTTATAAACTTCCTTTTTTTTCTGAAATTTTTATTCCATTTGTTGCTACGAGATTTACTATTTTTGTGAAATTAATTAGAATTTTTGTGTTGTAACAAGTTGTGTTGACGTACAATAAATCGTGCCATCACAATTTAGTTTCTCTAGGCTTCTACAACTGACATACAAAAGCTGTTCTGATCATGCGGCGTTTATAAATTTGTTAGAAAAATAACTCTAACACACCTACCCAGCAAACAAATAAAAATTAATTTTTTTCCGCAAATCCTTTCACAGGTTAACTTTCATTAGTTCATTCAGGTGGCCACTAAGCAAAAGTCATCAAGTAAAACAGGAGGACATCGTTTTGATCACGTCAGTTGTAATTTCATATCACGTTCTGTATTAAAGTTACATTCTGTATTAACTAAAGGCACCACACCGAGTATTTTTAGCTATTCCCACCCACAAATCAGGTTACATCAGCTATATTTTAAGACCCAATAAAACTGCTTGATATTCAGTTCAAGTCTATGTACTAAAAGTAAATAAAATTGTCATGCAAAATTTCTCAAAAATCAGTCGTTTGGAGTGGACTTTAAAGTGTATGTTCTGACACTCATGTATAAAATTAGCACACACAATATAAGCGGTGTGAGAAACCAGGACGTCCATAGATAACTCAGTATCAATTGACCTAAATTTATATCGAAAATTCATTTTCAGCGATAAAGTCGATTTCTGGATTCACGTACCCAGAATAAACAAAATTCTTGAATTTGATACGATGCCAACCCAAATAAAATCCAAGAGCGTCCAGCACTTCCCAAGAAAGGCTCTGTATGGTGAAAATTTTAAGGTGGAGATCACGCGATTAGACCCACTCAGCCTTTTTCTTGAAGAGATTTTAACAAAATCAAATCGACAAACAAAAATATATCATCAATTTATTTAAGTTTTAAAGTTGGAACACTATCTAAAATGAATGTTTCTATATGGGCGCTGTGTATTTATTTAGTATGTAAGAGTAAACAGAAGCACTTGCATGATAGATGTAGCGTAATGAATGATTCTTTTCTTTTGGAATTTTGTATTCAATTTTCAAAATTATAATTGCCACGATTTATTACAACAAATCTTTTGAATTATGTTAACAAAACGAATGTTTAATATATATTGCATGCAATTAGAGTGTTCCATAAATATTGTATACTCGTGGTTTGTATGGTGCCAATAACTCTACCAAAATAGTTGCCCCATGGCATCTTTGAATTAACGGCTGTTGCTTAAGCACAAGAGATCACATTTAAGTTTAAGACAACTTAATTTCAAAAAGTTGTTTTTTTCCATTAAACACTACATTGATTACCTATTTCTTTCAATCTTGCAATTACAGCCATCATCTGATAACGATCATCTGGTCAATACGAAGCATTTAATCACACAGCATCCACCCTCTAATTGAACAGGTTGTAGCAGAGAAAATCGAAAGAAAAAGCAGTTTTTGTTCTGTTATAAGTTTGAAAAAATCTGTCATCAATTCAAATTAACAACATGTGTCTTGGAGGCTTGTTTGGGTTTAGGCCGCAGTCAACGCAATCTAAACAAGCAAATTCCAAAGGATTTAAAGCAACACACAAAATTGCAACAACAGAAACAACCAACCCAAGCGATTATAACGAATCAAAATTACTATACGACACAACTGCAACCACAAAATCAACGTCATCTGGTAGCACGTGGAGAAATCACGAATGTTGGGGTACTGAGACCAGGACTGCAGCAACAGGAGCACAACGAGGAAAGTCTCTTGGTGAGACAAGAACAACAGCAAAAATTAAAACACAATTTAACTCCCACACTATGTAGTACAACACCGAAATATCAAAAT
>CM025790.1:64836725-64874149 GCA_014635995.1 Sarcophaga peregrina | reverse complement strand
ACAGTATTTAAGTCAGAGCATGTAGAATTTAAAAATGCAAGAACATTTAGAATGTTATTTGTTCGCACTATTGCTATTCCTATCACTTATGTTGTGTTGTTATTGTTAGGTTGTAGAAACACACAAATTTCAGTGTTCGCATAGCCTACATGGAGACTACCCAATTTTTTATGACGTTTGTTGTATTTTCTATGTTATGTCAAGAAAAAATAGAGGTGCTTATGACACTACAAAGTCATATCAACAATTCTAAATGGATACTACAACTCGTATTGCTTTCTTCCTGTGTATGTAAGTATGTTTTTCTTGCTGTTATGTTTACTTTATGATTCGCTCGTATTAGCAACTTGGAACATGTATGCCATTGAATTAAATGTAATTTTTTTTTTTCAATTCTTTTGCATTTTTTTGCCACTTCTCCGCTAAACAACAAGCGCAAGGAAAATAAAAAAACAAAAATGAATTGTTTAATATGATGCCCATCCACTAATATACATAGGGGATGGGGATGTGATGAACATTATGATGACGCCTGTCCTCACCACTCACTATTTATTAAGGAAAGAAATGTTGTAGAAAAAAAAATTAACGCCCGAGCAAACTATTTAACGTTAGTATGTAAAATTCCTTTAAGCCCATCGTCAACAATACGAGGGGTCTAAACAAGTAACAGCAGCAGCAGTACCATCAGCATTTTGATGTTATCATAGGAATCTATACGTTCTAGCTTTCATTCAGACGAGTAGGTGGCATGTGGTACATTGACTTTAATTTTTTGGTTTTCTTTCACTTTCTTCAGCTATAATTTAACTCTCTTCTCAGCACTAGCTCTTAAAGTTTTCTAACATGCTTGCGTCTTATTTGATTACCAGAGCTGCTGTTGCTGCTTCTACCAATACCAATTGGATGTTGCTTGTAACATTCTCAGCCAGCTGAGTTTAACATGTGTTTAAAAATTTCACAAGTTGTCGATCCTTTTGGTCATATGCATTCTTTAAAATGAGGGAAAATTTGTTTTGTATCCTTTTAGTTATTTTCTTTCTTTCTATTTTTTTTGTCATGTGATTCCTTAAAGCCCACATTGTATTTATTGTTCATTTATCCAGGATTTCAGGCATATGTAACAGAGCATAACAAAAAGTAAAAAAGGAAGCGTAAAATTGTAATTCGAATAGATTTCAATTATTTTCGAAGTTATTTTTCTTAAAGAACAAAATTATGGAGGAACTTTAAGTACTTGTGCTATAAGAATTTAATCTCGAATATGTATTTAAAATAGAAAATCAAGATCTTAGCCTCACTGTTCCCATTGTTTAAATTCCATGTAACGTCAATCTTACAAAGTGTGTAAATCGTTTAAGAAAATTATGAAAAGAAAACGCTGCCTAATTCACCGATTGCTTTTAGTCGGATTGGATCGAAATCTACAGCTCAAATCTATTAATGGTCATTGAAAGGACATATGGACCAGTACTATATACTCAATCTGTTTTGAGATCTCACTTGAAAAAGTCTTTTTTTAAGTGCTTCTTGTCTTTAAACTTAAATAAAATATACCGTGTGGGAACTAATACGCAGATTTGTGGCAAAAACTCTAGAAGTAAAAAAAAATTAATGAAAAGTTTCTTAAAATCGGTCGTACAGAGGAGATTTTAAACTGTAGGGCGCAGTCGATCATATAGTGGTGGAATAAAAGACCGTTGATATATCCGTCACGGCTTCTCTGGGTACAGCGCATTGAATTTCATCTGACTTCAACACATAAACCAAACTGAATTTTAACGACGGCACGAGTTGTGCGAGTTTTGAGGAGAAGTGTGATTTGTGGTTATTCACATACTCGAAAATACTTGATAAATCGATTTGTTTAGTTTTTTTTTTGCGAAAAGTCTATTATTAATAAAATTGCCACACAGTTTCTCAACTTTAAACTTTACGTCCCATCGCCCATGTATAAAATTAATACTCAACATAAGTGGTGTGAGAAACTAGGTCGTAATCCTGACTGAAGAGTTGTAATGACCAATTATGTCTTTAAGGCTGTTACGGTTTCGCACGTGTGAAGAAAAAATGAGGAAAGAAGGGCTGTCGAGAGACCATTTGCATTGCATAGCAACACGCTGCAATTCTAACGATAAAGATGGTGTTACTTTCTAAGAATCTGAAATTATCAGTTGCAACTTGTGTTCATAGTTGACAATCACCTACAATCCAAAAATATAATAAAATATAAAAACATTTTTAACTTGCGTTTAATTAATATTATTACATCATTCTGGTGGAAAATAGCCATATTACATATGAATTTGATTTTTATTACGGCCTTATTTACGTGCATTTCGAGGTTGACTTCCATTTCTGTTGAAGTGGATAGTTTCACTAAAATCTCGTTTTAATTTATTTTTACGGTTATGGTTTAAGATAATAATTAAATCCACTTCTTTTTGTTTCTCTTCTTTAAAGATTGATTTACTGACTTTTTAATACAAAAACTTAATTATACTTGCTCCCAATATTGCGTTTAATTAATTAAATTTTTCAACAAATTTTAAACCGAGACGAAAAAGTACTTGCCATTTCTCTGCTGCCATATTTGTATGGCACATGTTCTCTGTTGGTAGATGCAAAACACTTTGGTGAATTTATTTTCAGGAAGTAAAGTTGTGTTGACAACAACCAAAATGTTGTTGTCAACTTTTCATTTGACTTATGTTTACAAAATAGTTGATAAACTATGTCAGCTTACACTTTTGCTTTTTGGTCAAATTCCTCTAACCCGTATTGTGTCACAAGAACAATAAAAATAAAGTAGAAAAATAAAAGCGAAAATTACTTTGCATTTTAAGTTATCAAATACTATGTCTTGTGCTGTAACAGCATGAGACCACTTAAAGAAATATTTCAATGTTGCCCCTACCATATCAAATTGCAATACAGAACATGTTGTTGCTGTGTCGTCGGTGTAGGAAATGTTAAAAATTTTTGTCGTATTTTTTCCCTTTTTCTTGGCTTCCGTAATTTCCATTAATTTGTTAAAGTTTTGTTTTTCTGATGCAGCAGCTGTTGCATTGTGAACTGTATGCGACACTGTTGGCAAAAAGGGCATATCAACATACCATAGAGATAACTAGACAGACAATATGTAAATGTCACTTTGTCACAACAACCGAAGTCGGTCAGGGTATTCGTAACCGTAAATTCAGATAGGCACAATAATTCATTATACGGTGATTACCCGACCTAAGTCCTAGCAGTCATGTGCAAAATCTGAATTTTCTTTAACTTAGGAATCTCCAACTGAAGTCAGATAGAGACATAGTGTTTTTTTATTCCGACAGTGGCATTTTGCACTTAGTAAGAGTGGCAACAAACTTTAAATGGCACCGTTGACGGAGCACTTTTGATAAGTCTTATCCGTTTAAGTTAGTTTACACAGATCGAATGTAATAAATTTATTTTTATTTTTAAAACTAAAGTTTCTCTTCTTTGTTAGCGCCTTTTTTATAAAAAAGCTCACAATGGATAAAAAGGGATAAGGCTTAGAACCGTGAATATGTACAGTGATGTGTCATTCTTTTAACCTAACCTAACCTTTGACGACAGACTATAATAACATTTAGGGTCCATTGAATACGGTCTTGTAATCATATCGCAGACGGACGAACCCAAGCAGAATAGTTCTTTTTTTTTGCAATTTGTTTAATTTCTTTTTGAGGCCGATTTCTTCAATTCCAAAATATTGTAATAAAAATTCACAACTAACTTGTCAGCGTTCTATCAAATGTTAATGAGAAATTTATTTAATCTAATACGTTAATGATGACTGTCAAACAGCCATCCTGCTTGTCCCTAATGACTTAGCAGTATATAGCTGCTACAGCGTGTGATGTTTGTTTTCATATCGCCTTCCCTCTTTTGCCGGTATCTGTGGCAATAATATGATTATTTTGGCGCCTCATAATGAAAATTACATTTCAAGAGAATGTATGCTACACACTGATCTCTCAATGCTGCAGTTTTTTGTGCAAGGGACATTTGTTGTAGGCAACAACAAAACTCGGCTTATTATGCATAATTTAATTACAAGAATCAATTGCTTTTTTGTGCGTTATAACATGTGCCGCACATAAATTGCCTGACAGAAAACAAGAACAAAAAAAATACTCACGGCAGTAGTCGATGTAGTCACATCAAATGACCCATTAACCAACCAGCCGTTTAAAAAACGTGTACTTTTGAATGGTGCCTTCATCAACATACATGCAACGAGTATTGAATACCTTTAGCTGTAGTCAGGCGTTCATGGATTTACAAATTTTTCTGGATGAACACATGACGGTAATGATAGTGGGAGAGATGGCAAAGAGAGGAATTTGTGATTGTTTTTACCTTGTGACTGTAGCTAATGCGCAAGCCGGTCTAATTGTTTTGAGTTTAATTAATGATTTTATTGTTGAATAAATGCGTCAGGGCTACCAAGTTTAAAATATTGCTTTAGAGATTGGAAAGCAATGACTTTAATTATGGATATAACGCAGCAAATCCATAAACGTTTCGGCATATGATCCAATCAAAAAATAAACACTGGCTATAGCGCAACAATTAAGAAAACCTTGGGTATTACTCGGCGTGGGATATTACTCGGCAGTGGAAACTAGTATTCAAAATGTCTTAAGAAAACTACACTAAACGATATATTTTCTCACTAATAGGGGGAGAAGCTAGTGCACTACTAACAAATAAACTTATGACTCGTTTATGTTACCAATGAACAATGCTACGGTGAGTAAACAGAGATGAGTTAGTTTCGTAACGTAAAGTAATAAGTCGGATCCGGGATACATAATCCAATGATTATTGATGACAAAGCAGCAGCATTCTATACTCTAACATAGGATAATTGCAGAATTACTTACATTCGACCACGGTTACCAAATCAATCAGAGGAAATCAATTCTTTTTCCACATTTAAATTCACTAGATTTGGCAACCCTATTTTTGTACGAAATTGATTTTCTTTTTTTCTGTTTTCGTCGCTTCCCACTATGTTTGACACATAAATAAATTAGTCATTACTTGAAAATTTTCAGCTAAAATCAGCGTTACGCCAGCATACGAAACGAACAAACAGACCATACGGGCAACACAAAAGCCTATGTGGCCAGCCAGCAATAAACCGAGTGAATTGCTCGACTAGTTGCAGCTTACTGGGACTTAAGTTGTGCTTGTTGGTGCCTTTTAATAATTTTTGTTTAATATTGGCATCAAGTTTTTGAAACATGCATGTGGCATTGTAATCAATTTGGCGCCCAATAAAACATTCATAAGCCATTCAAATATCAACAATTATGCTTTATATGCTATCCTTCGTCCCATTCCTCTTTAACAACGTTGATTTTGCTCTCGTTTTATTGTTTTTGTTCTTTCAAGAGAAAGAGAGAATTTTTCGTACAAACCTACAACCGCACTGTCATGGATAAAATCCAAGCAAAAATTTTACAGACTGGCTTCAAATGCAAATCCATTATCATCGGTATGTGGCTTACATGTAGAGGATTGCCTCGTATATGTATGTATGTATCCTCGTATTTAATGTTGTAATTTTAAAAGTATCACTACCGCCGAGTGTAAAGCGGAAGGCTGTAAGTATATTTATACAGGTGTATATAACTGTATGTATGTGTACAAATGGCTGTTGTAGCCTACTCTGTGTTGTTGCTGCTGGAATGCCTGCCTGTTGAAATATTCAAGCAGAAGTAATGGATTGTTAATGCCTTAAAGCTTTTGTATTTCAACGCGTTGCAAATTGCGAAATTTTCATACACAATTTTAGTGGCATTTAAATGTTAATGCAATACACTATTTAAGTCCTCTTATTCCCCTACCCTTTTCTGTTCAATTTGTTTTTTGCAAATAGCTACGATTAGTTTTCGGTGACTTTTCTACGATTTCAAGTTAAAACTTTAGTAGCTGCTACTGAAAAGCAATTCAAATATTTGATGTGTTGTTGTCTAAGCTTTAAAGATGTGAACTTTCAACACAAGTGATTATCTTCGCGTGTACTTGGAAAATATTTGATTTTACAATAGAGAACATTAACATTCTTATGGCTTTGAAATTCCTATTAAGCGGAAAGCAGGAATGCAATGCCAAAATATCAAATATTCATTTCTGTGGATGGTCAATGGATCACATTTCAAAGTTTTTTTTTTATCAAGTAAACAAGCCCGCAATAGAAAAAAAAACCATTGGAATAAGAAGAATGTTTTTGAATCATCTGAATTAGAGTGTATAACTTAAAAATGGTATCTTTGGTTGTGAAAATCCCTAATTTATCCTCAATTAGTCATTATTATTGAATGAAAGTTTTTCTCCGAAATTTTGTTGAATTTTGTTTTGAAAACAAGAGTTTTCTTTGCGGGAAATTTTATTTCAATTCATTGGAAATGATCTCGATTGCTACATAGAGGTGGTTTTCTTTGGAAAAGGTTTCAATTAACCTACCAAGAACTTCTGATGAAGCATCTTAGAACACTATTGTTCAACATTGGGAAAATCTCCATGTAACGGACACCGACGTGGTGCCTTTTTCTTCTTTCACATAGTGTCGGCCATAAGTCCAATCTACTTCTTCATCACTACAACTCCTACAGAATTCTTTCGCCATCAGTCCAATTCCAATAAGCGTTGCACGAGGCCCATAACACAATGCCCAGTAATGACTCCAGTAACCACATCGAGCAAGATCCTTTGGGGTTTTACCAGATTTTCCATGAGCTCTCTCTATATTTGATCAGATTTTTTTTTTTGCCGGTCTGAATGTTTCCGAAACCGTTCATCTGCTTTTGACAGAGCCCACAACTTTATTGCCAATTATGAGCCTGCAGGTCTTTAAAAGCATTCCCAAAGTAGAGAATTCATCTCAGAGTGGGTTGGTTGTGCCGCATGTAATCAAATAATTTGCTTTGTAATTACGTAGGACATCGTCGTGATACGACCTTCATATAAATCAGTTATTTTGTTATCGGCGGCTGTATACGGTTTTGAAATCAAACAATCATACTCTTTCATCAGCAAGTTCCTTTAAGTAAATTTTTGGAATTAATGCCAGCTACTTAAGGTATGAAAACATCATGTCTTTATACCGTTCACCATTAACAGTAACATTCATTGTAACCCAAAAACATATGGACATGGCTGCAATGGTGTTTAAACAAAAATTGACGGATTATCCGCAGACCAAATGCAACAATTCAAAATTTTTACATATCCATTCAACCAAAAGTGGGCTTTATCGGAAATAAAATTTTAAATGGTAGTTCAATTTCAACATCAATTATCCACTGTGGAAGACGATTAGGTGCATTATAAAACGAACAACGTGCACGATTAGTTTAACGAATAAAACCAATATTTTAAAAAAGAGTAGTGACAGTCTATGTGAAATGTAAAAACAAACTAAACAGAAAGCAACTCTAGCCCAAATTAGCCAAATGTCTAGTGAACGTACACACGTTTTTAGAAAATCATTAGGCATTTATATTGCCCTTCATATACTAAAAATGTAAGCTCGTTGACGTTTGGGTAACTGCGATTTAACAGCTATTAAATCGCTTTTCAAATATAGTTCAAAAAAAGAAACAAAAATACTCGTTGTGTATGATGATCATCTGTGCCTAGATTACCACTCTCTTACTCTCTCCATACTATATACAACTTGTGTATATGATTTACAGCGATTTTTTACTGTAATTATATTTATTTTAATTAAATAAAATAAATCGATTTTTCTAATTTACTTTTTTATCTTTTATTTCCAGTCATGTTAACATCTAAGCCAAACTAATGTTAATGGTAAGTTTTCGTTTTTATCTTGTTTGTATTTTTAAATCTTTTATTTTATGACGGCAATATTACTTAAGAAATCACGTTTTTGCAAATTTTTCTTTTAATATTTCAATTAACTATTAAACCCATTATTAATGTATTACCTCAACCTTCACTCCTCCTGATCAGGTTATTACAGTCTTTTAGCTGCTGTAGCCACACCATTTCCACTCGCTCTACTCGATTATAAGGAAAAACATGCCTTTTTTCGGCAAGTGTATGTGGAATGTAACAAGTACATCTCGATTTTAATTTATGCAAGTGTTGCGTTAAGTGACATTTTCAACATGAACATGGAACGAGAGTCACATGCGACCATAAAAAGTCTGCAGCAGGAACAACAACAACATTAAATTACCATTAATAATTTGATTTCAATTTTGCCAAACATATTAAAAAAAAGGAAATGTTTTTTACGAGAGCTAAAAAAAAAAAAAAAAAATGGAAATCATATAACGAATAAAATGTTTGTTTATAATTAAAAAATCAACAAAAAAAAAACCCGGTTAATAAACATGTACTACTAACATTACGAGTACACCTTGAAAGTAAAAGAAACAGCATGTGCAACAACCGGTGATTATTTATTAATAAATTGGACAGCGATTTAAAGGACTGCCGATTTAAGAGTTTTCCTTGATATAGAATCCTTTTGAAAAGACTTGGCGGCATATAGTAATCGCAAGGAGTCCCCATTACTCACGGTTTGCTCCCGTTCTTTTTGTGCTTATCTTCGAAGGGTTGCACTGCCTAAGTAAATTATATTATATAGACACAAGCCCACAAATCCCAAATAAATAATAGTTGTGTGTTGGGCTTCGAAAGCACAATAAGAACTTCAATACTAAATTTGTTTGATATTTTTCTGTAAAATGGTATTTGCTAGGCAATGAATTCTTAAAAAATGTAAACCAAGCACCTATTTTCAACTTGTATCCATGCAGTTACCTTTCAAAGCTTTCAAAGGGCAGGGCTTTCGATCCCGTAAGTGCTGGTATTTAACATGTAGTTACTACAGGGTAGTAAGTAGATAACCTATTTAAGTCATATGCCATCCGGAACTCAGGAGACAGATGCTGACCATCAGTTTCTCACAAATGCAGTTACTGATAGATTTAGAGTTGGGTACGGACCAGAACCAACAGACAGTTGGTTGATGTTTTTACGCTACTCCAACGTGGGAAATAAAGGCGTTCCAATTCGAATGTAAGAAAGAAAACACATTATATGTTCCTGATATTGTATAGTCTTTATAATTTGGCAGTACATTAAAAACATCTTGCATCATAACTGAAGATCATATATATTGAAGAACTATTGTATGTTTAAATTAAATTTAAAGTTTTAATACAAGTATTGCGAATGACATATATTTTCGCCTGTTAGTAAAGAATTTACCCACGAGAACTGTCTCTTTTACAGGGTTTTATAATTTGTCAGAATTGGGAGGACTAAATAACTGGCTCCTAATTAAGCAACAAATTTTAAATGTTTTGTTAACTAATCATTTCACATAGCTTAAACAGTTTCACATAGATCTAGTTTCAGACAAAGGCAAATAAACAGTACTCTTTTCAAGTTGAGTTTTAGTTATGTTTAATCTAATCTGGATTTCTAGAGATCTTTGCCTTTTGATTCCTCTGATCGTTTATGAAATATATTTAGATCGATTACAGTTACATGAGTTATTACTTTATTTTCCAATAACATTTAGAATTATAAAAAATATTTATATCGTTGTTCTCAAAGAGATCAAATGTTTTATAGCAAATTGAGACTTTTCACTAATCACTTTTGAAAAAAGTTCATATAATTATCATTGTAAATTATATTCTAATTATATATGAGCTGAGTAACTTCGACCATATGATCGGTGTAGTATCCATACATACCATACTACCGACTAGACTACCAGGGTGCTCATAATTATCATATAGTGCAGAACATTTGCATCTGTTGCTAATAGAGAACAAAAATCAATGCTATCTTTTCTGTAAATCATACTAAAATAAAACTTATCGACTTTCTTTTAACTTAACTTATGACTAGAATTGGCACTTACTTTTGCATGTTTCACATAACCGGATTACATTTAAACTGGTTTATAATTTCATTCCTTTAGTGCTCTGCCTGAATTATTGTTAAAAATGTTTCCATTTTTATGGCCTTTTTGCCATAAATGTCGTTTAATTGAATTTACAACTCTATAAACGGAGAATAAAATACAACAACAACAATAGTATGGATATTTTTCGTATAAATTCATTTAAAAATAAAAAAATTAAAATAAAAATTGAATTAATTTTGTTGAAACTTTCCCTTTCCTGCGTTTTTATAAACATGAAAATCAGATTTGAGCACTTAAACACGTACGTTTACAATTAAAATCAATCTCCTTTGGAACTCGAAATTTTGTACAGGAGAAGAGACGAAACGTTCACGTGTTTATACAATCACTTTCTAACTGGGGGAAAGATAAGGAAAAGAAATGGAGAGATTTTGTAAATTAAAGACTTTCATCCATCAGTGTAATATAAAGCACGTGGAAAGGGAATCTGCAAATAGCATGGAAATGACCTTTAAGGGACTTTCGTACATTAATGTAATATGAAACATATGGAAAGGGAATCTGTATATAGCATGGAAATGAAAGCGAAATGAATTCTTAGGGAACCCAAAATGTTGCATCATAAATATGCTACTGATTTATTTAATGGGATATTTTAATATTTCGATTGTATTTAAAGACAGTTTCGTTTCGTCTTTATTTCATCTACTACTCGTGGTTGTATCTTGCATTATGAAAGGTTATCAAACGTGGCTGCTTTTATCATAACTTTAATTCCGTTTTAGTTGCAATTCCAAACTGCATAATCATGGTTTATTTTTCAATTCTAAAAACTATAAATGGCATTCAAGAACAAGAAAGATCGATAATGAATGGAGTTTCATTTAAATCAAAGCATTTATACGTCCAAAGTAGGACCCTAAAGTTAATTCAAAAATTATTTTTACACAACTGCTTCATAAAAATTAATTTACCAAACCATAACCAAAGTTATAATTCATTTAAGAAAAATCATTACAACTTTTTGGAGAATGTTTGAATTTAATTACGAAGCACCATTTTATAGAATCCAGAAAAATAGTTCTTGGTAGAAGAGAAAATAGAGACAATGTTTATAAAAGTAGGACTTGTTTGTGGTAATTTAATAAAACACAAAAGATGTATAACCACTGCACGAAGAGTGGAACTAAATCAAAAATACTTTCTGGAACGCCTCATAAGATCCGTTGGATAATTTACTACGCATCATGAACAAATTCGTACAATGGTCAATTCGACCTCCGGGTACTGTACTTGTCTTGATTGACAGGTACACGTCCTCCAACCTATGATCAGATTTGCATTTAAAAAGGCTTAGAGTACGTAAGATACACGATACATAGGGTCAAATCTGTTATAAAATTAGCTCACATCCCGTTGCACTAGCTATGTAACGGTAGGATGTTGCTTGTTTATTGAGATTCCGTTGAAAACAATGTCAGTGCAATTTGATTATGCGACCATAAAATTTTGTCTACAAGAAATTAAATTAAATTAAATATTCCATTAGAATTGATATTTATTGTAAATCCTTTCATTCTTTAATATTCTATTTACTCAAACTATAGCCAGTCTTTTATATTTTTTTTCGCATCTTTGTTCCACCAAGAAAGTAGGACACTAAGCGCAATTCGACAAAATAAGAGGTAAAATTATATTATTATTAATTATTATTAGTAGATATACTCTTATACTTATCCTCGTACGTGCAATATGTGTTGCAATTTTCACTTTCTTTTTTTGCATCACCACATCTTTTGTTTACTAAATGTTTCTTTTACACGAAAACGAAAATGAAAAAAATTTGATCACAGCCAACCACTATACATTTTCAAATGTAGTTGCATATATAGTAAAGGTAAAAGGAAGACAATAAATTTTCTTTAGTTCACTAGTAAGTAAAATACATTACATAAGAACGAATAGATGAGAGGGAGAAGGCGATGGCATGATGTAAAGTTTTAAAAAAACCATAATTTAATTAAAAAGTTGTTTGTTCAAAGGGACAAATAAAAAAGAGTATTTCTAAGAAAAAGAAAAGTAATGTCGTGTAGGAAGCATATTTTTTCCTTGTGTATGTGTTATTAGAAGAAAATCTTACAACTTTTAGACAAATATGTATATATATGGAGTATAAGAGTTGTTTATTGTACGCTTTTTTAACTCATATACAGAATGAGCCTAATATTTCAAAACGTAAACAAATTTTATACATTTTAAATTAAAAATTTCCATTCTTTACATGATCGTGATCTACATTCTCTACCATTATCGTAAGAATATCTCAAGCAAAAAAAAAATTAAATTTTTCAGGAGAAGGTTTTTATTATTTATTCCTTGTTTAAATTAAGTTAGAAGGTTAATTTTGTGTTTCTTATAAATTCAATACGGTACAAAGTGTGACCCTGAAAGTTTAATAGATGGTGCAAAAGATGCCAATGAATTCATTTATTACAATGAAAAATATATCGCTTGAGATATTTTTCCGATTATGGCTCGATATGTATTTATTAAATAAATTATTTGAATATTACTTCATATAATTTAATTCTTTATGAATTTTATATTCATTCTATTAAATGTTACAAAGATGTTGTAAAATAATAAAATAAAAGCTAGTCTTTAGATACTTTACATTTTGATAAGATACACCTGTTAAATATTTCATGTAAGCAGCTGCTGTGAACTAAGTAGAACTGATAATAAAAATCTCGTTTTCTAAAGCCTCAAAAAACATACCTTTTTCATAAATATAAACTTAATGAGCCTGCAGTTCTATATTCTACTACATCAACATTCGTCTAGAGTGTAGATTTTTGCTTTCAATTACATACTTTACTCTTATGTGATGTTGTTGTAACACAGGCTATTTCACTTGCCTGCTTGTTTATATGGGTAACAAAAACTCTCAATTTTGTTTGTGCAAACGGACAATTATGTGAAATAGAGTGTGTTTCAAAAACATCACATAAGTATCCATATGGATATGGATGTAGAAGATATTTTTACCATTTTTATTTCATCTTTACAGATGATGATTTTTGCTTTTAACATAGACGATTTTCCTTTATTATATGTATAGGTTTATTGCACGTTGCACTTTATTTGTACACAAACGTACATACAAAACAGATATAAGATACATATCACTGTCTCCATTAACATTGTAAAAATATTATAATGCATTTTAATACACATAAACTGTCTGGTAGAATTAGGAGGATGAGAGCGACGAAGAGAAAGGCAGGGTAAGAAGTTGTTTGTTAAATCTCAAATTTTTTTTTGGAAATTTTTAGGGACCAGAACCTTAAGAGCTAAATACAAAAGTAGAATTTTTTTTAAATTTCCTTTTATTTTTATAAAGGATTTTTACTTTTTTTTACATTATTTACAAATTGTAAATAATTCAATATAATGTTTACATTCCTCTCCGTAAGATTCGGTCCAAATATTCTCTGAGAGTGGGGTAAGGGCTCATGACATTTTTCGGAGTGTTGAACTATGGGCTTTTGTCGGATTTGGTGGTGGGCTTTTATCACTCGCTTAATTAACATTGATACTTCACACGAACCGAAGTGTTGGAGAGGGAATCGTATTATACGTATTCGGTTTACATTTACGTATGCCTAGTAAGGTCCCCTTCTCACTATATTGATTACATGTCTCGATGGTCATGTACTAGTTTTCTTGTCACTAGCCACTCCACTTGATGTTGATCAGGCATTCATGAGGACCATTCTATCTTTAAGATATCATTCATTTTGTTGCCATTATTTAGTGGTTGAAATACTTTGACTTGACTCACTTGCTGCTTCCTAACGTATCGCCTCAATATATCAATTCCTTTGCTTGCAAGTTAGAACAATGGGTTGTAATGAAATTCCTGCAATTATATTTATTTTGTGGCACCGCTGTTCGCCAGATTCTCTTTGGGGTCCACAACTTTAAATTCTAAGAACTTTTTACAAGTGCAAGCAAATTTTCCTTCTTTAGATCCAATCAATCGCCATTTCGGATATCATTCTTATTTTGCATAGTTTTAAAACTCTATCAACTCAAATGTGCAACATTTTCAAAGTCGTTATTGTTGTTTTTTTTTTTTGTAACACTTACAAATTGGCAGCATAATACACCAGTGTAAAGTCATGGTATCTATGTATGTGTGTATATGGGTAGTGTTTCAAGTATTTCCATTTATTGTAATGAATATTTGTAGTCTCAGTCGCATTTACATTTGCAATTTAAATTTCATTTCATTATCGTTTAACGCGGCTTTGGTAATTTGGCACTTTTTTTTGGTTTCAACATAAAAGAGATTTTACCGCTTTTTGTTTGTTGCCGCTCTTGTTGCCTTTTTTATTAATTTAAAATGTTTTATGATACTTGAAAAAATAACAAAACGAAGAAACAAAACATACAAAAATTCTTTTTTTTTTATAAAATGCCGACCACCAACCAATGAGAAAGATTTGAATAAATGATTAAAACCGCTGCTGTTTTCCGTTTCATAGGTTAATGGGGGACGTGTTATGTGCATGTTTTTCACAGAAATTAAACAAACTTTTTTACACAAAATAATAAAAAAAATAAATTTTATGTTTTATGTCATCTGGCGTGATTTTAGTAAGAGATTCCAATCAAAACAAATTAAAGATTTTTAATGAAATTCTGCGTGCTCTTTATTTGTAATCGTGATATTTATTGTCGAAATCTTGAAGCTTGTTCAATAAACTACCAAATAGAATACGCCGAAAACTTATGTTTGATTAACACCTGTATCGATTGCATCTATACAATTCTAAAAGACAAAAATGGCGAATTGGAAATTAAAGTTTAAGACTCGCTGCCTTTTTTAATATCTGTTCATTTATTTACTGAAAAGAAATCTATTAAATATATAACATTGATATAATATTTGCCATATAAACTGCAATAGAAGTTTATGTGAATATGGGTTCCTTGATAATATTCAATACTGTTGTTGGCGTAAGTTTTTATTCGAAACTTCAGATTTTGTGCCACAATATTATTGATTTTAAAAAATAACTTTATATCCTACACCCTGCTGTGGCTTCTGAACTGAAATTCGAAACAGACAATGCTATACCGACTTAAATATATAGATCGTTGATTTAAAATCATACATCAAAAACACTGGTTTATAGACATTACAGTGAATATATTACAAGTTTTCTTGACTTCTTAATGGTTTATTAAAGAGATGTATTGCCTGGTACTGTCCTAAAGGAATAATTCACATTTCTGGTGACGAATTGAAGCCGTTTTATTAAGTCGAATTCGGAGGGGTCAGCATTGACAGCTTCACTGGTTATAATTTCATTCTCATCTTGCCATACAAGTGAAGCCAAGCTTAAAAGTTGTTTTTAATATACTTGTTTTATATTACATACGTATCTACAAATATAATTGGTTATCACAACCCTTTAGTCCATTTATACCCGATTTAGACCAGGGGAAAAAAAGAAAAAATTTTTCTCAAAAATCTGTCGCTCGAAGAAGACTTTAAAACTGCATAAGTGGTGTGAGAAGCAAGGACGTGATCTAGAGTGGAGAGTTGTAGTAACCAATTATGTATGAATGCATGTGCATATGTTTGTGTCACTTCTTCGTAGTGATTATAGAGTATTGATATTTATACGCTACCCTAATATTACTACTTTACAGCTTCTTATATGAAATCAATGCTACATTGTTTATTTAATTGTTTAACTTGAATTATTATACGTTTTTAATTTTTATATAAATAAAGTATAGTGAGTAGGCATTTGCAACTGCTCGTGATTGTTTTATTTTCATATTACGACACTACATATTGGCGACGAGGAACAAAAAAAAAATAGTCAAAGAAAAAAAAAATTTTTTCTAGAAAATTCTGTTTTAAAAATTTTTTGTATATTCAAATAAAAAATAATGCCTCCAAAAACTGATACAGAACAACGCGTTGCTCCAGTGGCCGTACTTCAAACTTCTAACATACAAGAATTTAATTCAAATCTGGATTCGTGGAATGTGTGGAAAGAAAGATTGGACATTCATTTTTGTGAGATCAACTGCACTGAGGAAAAAGTTAAAAAATCAATTTTATTGAAATCAATTGGAGCTGTTCCCTACAAAGTTTTGCATAGTTTGTGCAGTCCATCTTCTCCTGTGTCAAAGTCATTTGAAGAATTGTGTGAAATCCTAGACTCTCATTTTATTCCACCAACTATTGTCTTCAGTGAACGGAAGAAATTTCATAATTCAACAAAACTAGAAAGTGAATCTGTGGAGAATGGCATGCCAGAGTTAAGACATTAGCACTTAATTGTAAATTTGGAATTAGCTTGGAAGCATTTGTTTTACACCAATTTGTGATGGGTTTGCCAAATTTCATTTTTGAAAGAATTTGTGAAGAAGATGAAAAACTCACACTTCAAAGTGCATTGAAAAAGGCAATGATTATTGAGACGAAGAGTATGTGCAAAGAGGTGAAAGTGGAACCAACAGTCAATTTTGTCAAAAAGTAAAAACAATTTCAAAAAAATCTAGAGGCAAAAAAAAGTGATGGTGGTAGCAGAGGCAGTTGGGGCAGTGGCGGCAGAAATAACGGAAGAGTTGACAGGGGTACAAGCGGTCGTAAAAAAAGTTCTTCATGCTCTCATTGTGGTTGGAGAAATCATAACTCTCAATCTTGTAAATACAAGAACAGCAAGTGCCATTCGTGTGGTAGAATTGGTCATCTGGCCTCCGTGTGTCGTGATAAGAAGAAAAGCATTAATTACGTATCTAATGATGTTTGTAATAAAGATCATAATACAGATTTATTTAATCATTCTATTTTCAGTGTGTCTGAGGGAAATTCTAGTGACGTGTATTCTCTGCCAATCATCATTGATGGAATTAAATTAAATGCTGTTTGTGATACAGGCGCTCCATGTACGTTGTTCCCAATTTCGTTTTATGAAGAAAATTATATTAAGAAGAAACTTCGATCTTGTACTGTTCCATACGTTGATTACAATGGTGATAAATTGAAATTGGTAGGTGAACTTTTAAAGGTAGTACAAAACCTGTCGTTGTTGTTGTTGCTGATACTACAAATCCACCTTTACTCGGTCGATCGTTTTTACGTTCATTTAATTTTGAGCTTATGCAAGTAAACAACATAAATCAAGCCAATTCTTATGCAGTAATTGTAAATCAATTAAAAAGTGAATTTAGCGAAGTTTTTGAGGATAAGTTGGGTGAGTTTAAAATTAGTAAAGTTTCTTTGAAAGTCAGTGAAGGCGTTACACCCATATTTTATAAACCAAGACCCTTACCATTTGCATGGAAGAACAAAATCGAAAAACAGTTACGCAATTTAATAGAAACAGGTGTGTTGGAACCTGTTGATAATTCGGATTGGGGTACTCCACTAGTTCCAGTTTTAAAGCCCAATGGTGATATTCGCATTTGTGGCGATTTTAAGGTCACTATAAACAAATTTTTGATAGATTTTAAATACCCTTTACCAAGAATTGACGAGATATTTGCGTCATTAGGAGGCGGAGTACTTTTTACCAAACTCGATTTATCCAATGCATACAATCAACTTGTTCTTGATGAAGAATCGCAACTACTTTGTGCCTTAAGTACCCATATTGGAATTTTGAAAGTAAAACGTTTACCGTTTGGGGTCAAAACAGCTGCTGCTATATTTCAGAAAACCATGGAAAATGTTTTAAGGGGAATTCCGAATGTAGTAGTATATCAGGATGACATTACTGTTACAGGTAAAGACATAGCAGAACATATTAAAACATTGAGGCTTGTGCTCAATAAATTGCAATCATCCGGATTAAAATTGAACATTAAGAAATCGGTTTTGTTTCAACCGAAAGTTGGTTTCGATGTCGACAAAAATGGATTAAGCAAAAATAGCGATAGAATTTCTTCTATACTTTCTGCACCAATTCCAAATAATATTTCGGAATTAAGAACTTTTGTCGGTATGGCGAATTATTATTCAAAATTTATAAACAACTTTTCAGATATCATGTCCCCACTTTACCGTTTATTGCGCAAAGACGTACCTTTCATATGGTCAAAATCTTGCCAAGAATCCTACGATGCTATTAAAGAAGCAGTGACATCTGACCAAGTTTTGGTTCACTTCAATCCTAAATTACCATTGGTGTTAACTACTGATGCTTCTAACAGCGCAGTGGGAGGGATTTTATCACATAAATTTTCTGATGGCCAAAGACCAATAGCTTTTGTATCTAGAGCGTTATCGACATCCGAGAAAAATTATAGTACACTTGAAAAAGAAGCGTTAGCGATTGTCTTTTGCGTTACCAAACTAAAACAATATTTACTTGGAAACACTTTTATCTTAAAAACTGATCATCGTCCGTTGCTCACTATATTCGATAGCAATAAAGGCTTGCCAAGCATGGCTTCAGCTCGTATGCAGCGTTGGGCAGTCATACTTTCCGGATTTGATTATTCCATTGAATTTATAAAGGGAAGCCTAAATGAAGCCGATGGCATTTCTAGAATGCCGCAACATAAATTTAATAATAATGTTATAGAAAATTCATTCATAAATTTCATTGAAAAAGAAAATCAATTCAATCTAAACTTTAAAGACATCGCATGTGAAACTAGACGAGTTTAAACGGAACTTTATACAATTTAATAGATGAACGTTTTAAACCATATAGAGAAAAGTATACCCAACTATCTGTTGAATATGATTGCATATTATGGGGTTATAGAACAGTAATACCTGAAAAATTCAAAACAAAAATTTTGAAGGAATTGCATTCTTCACATTTGGGCATAGTTAAGACTAAAGCACTTGCCAGATCGTATATATGGTGGCATGCTCTTGATAAAGACATTGAAAATTTAGTTAAAAACTGTATGTCATGTCAAAAATTGCAACCTAGCCCTGAAAGAAGCAGTTTAATACCATGGACACCAAGTGGATTCGTTTGGAGCAGAATTCACATCGATTTTGCTGGTCCAAGTAAAAACTTTTATTTCCTAATTGTCATCGATTCATTTTCAAAGTTCGTTGAAATTTTTAAAACTAAGGAGATGACAACAGCTTTTGTTATTGGAAGATTAAGAGAAATATTTTCGCGTTATGGACTGGTAGATACATTGGTCAGCGACAACGGTAGTCAATTCACTTCAAGTGAATTCCAAAATTATTTATCAATAAATGGAATCAAGCACATTTTAACAGCACCTGGTCATGTTTCCACCAATGGTCAAGCAGAAAATTTTGTAAAGACTTTCAAGAAGTCTATGTTAGCAAACTTAGATCAAAACAATGATGCCAGTTTAGATCAAATTTTATGTAGATTTTTGATGGATTATCGCAATATGACTCACTGTAGTACAGGCGAATCACTAGCAAAAATATTCTTTAGAAGACAACTTAAAACTCGTTTCAGCAACCTCAAACCTCCTACAACACAAGAGAGAATTGTTCGCTCTCAACACAATAACGTTATTAATCACAAAGCAAATCGGAATGAAATTTTCAAGCAAGGTCAAAACGTTATGGTTCGTGACTATCGTAATCCAAACAAGCCTTCTTGGTCTCAAGCAATTATTAAAGACAAACTTGGACCTCAGTCGTGTTCTTGTATTTTATAACATAACAATTACGTTATCAAACGTCATCTTGATCAGATCAGGAATCAAACGACTTCATAACAACCTGTTGAAGCAGAATTACAAACCTTACAAAATAGCAACAGCAGCTCAACATTAGAGCAAGACAAGCAGCTTCTGGAAGATGTTTCACGCACTAGGAGAGAACTCAGGCCACGAGAAGGAGGTAGAGTAGTAAAAAATCCAACTTAAATTTAAAGTTATCACACCAAATAGTTAATCAATTTCTTTTGTAACTTAAACCAATTTTCTAACTAAAATAATGTAATTATATAAATTGTTTTATATTGTAACAGCTTTAGGAGGAGCATATAGAGTATTGATATTTATACGCTACCCTAATATTACTACTTTACAACTTCTTATATGAAATCAATGCTACATTGTTTATTTAATTGTTTAACTTGAATTATTATACCTTTTTAATTTTTATATAAATAAAATATAGTCAGTAGGCATTTGCAACTGCTCGTGATTGTTTTATTTTCATATTACGACACTACAGTGATAAAGTATCACAAGAACTCATCTTTTCAAAATCAATCCTTTTACCACTCATATGTCTATTTAAAAGGCCTAAGGTTTAGCGCACTCGATCAACCTTCTTGCGTCAAAAAAACACCAGTTTTTTATGTCCCTATTGATTCTAACAGCGACTCCGTGTTATAAACTATAATGTAGTCGGTGTTTGACGATTGCAATCTCTTTCTCATGTTCTTTATTAGATTTGGATTTTTTTTTCTATTTTTTTAATTTAATTTACGACCACTTGTATGCAATATGTTTTGTTTAATGAACTCATTGTTTTCGAATATTGGCAAACAAGAAAACTAAACAAACCAAAAAAATCTTGAAAAAGATTTGAATTAAGCAGACCTGTCGCACGTTGCTTGTATAAAGATAGAAATATACTCGCAAAGAATAATAGAGTGAACGTAATCAATTTAAAAAATTTTTTATTTTATAATCTTATGGATTTCTCATAATTTGTTTGTTTATTAAAAAAAGATTATCTGATTGAGATTCTAAATCTGTATGATGTATCTCATTAAAGATCTCTATGTGAACGTCACATTTCAAATCTTCCATGAAAAACACTATCCTGTGGTACTGTGAACTTTGAGGTTGGAGTATTAAAAAATTACAACTGATATATCCCTTTCTTCCTAAAACCATTTCATTAATTTATATAATTTTAAATAATGCAAGAACAACAATAGCAACTATGTGCATAAATAATAATCATACAATAAAACAATAAAAATAATTTATTTCTGTCCAAAACAAATTCGTTTTCGTTGCATATTTTAACGTTGTATTGCATGCTGTTAAAGCGAATAGTTGGTGTCCTTGTGTTGCCCCTGCTTGTCATGTTTTCTACCGTAACAACATCAAACCAAAAAGAAATTAAAATACAAAGAAACTGTCATCCCGTGTAACAAACAGCAATAAAATTCCAAAAATTAATGACTCTATTCCGTATAATCAAAAAAGAATCACTTGCGGGTAGATATGCGAAGGAAGTATACAGTGGCCAGGGAGGATATGGAATGAAGGGTCTAGATAGGATTTTTCAAGTTTACAATGTTAACATTGGCGAAATTAACAATAAAAATCATAAAAATAGTGTAGCCACTATTGCTACCGTTGGCTTTGTTTAATAGTTGTTTGGTTGGTTAGCTGCTACCATTGCCGCGTACAGCATGAGAAGCCAGGCAAAGAGTAACACAATTGTACCAGAAATTGTTTCCAGCCAGTTTTTAATTGCAATTGTTTAAGCGTTAAAAAAAAAAAATTATTTCTCTAAAAAAATAAGAAAAAAATCTGTAGTTTTGTGTCCGTATATGATGTAAATAAACAACGAAAAAAAATCTTTGAAAATATTTTGCTGCTGTCGATTATTATTGGTAAGAATATGTTTTTCTTAGCAAAGAAAATGAAAAAGTTGTAATTTTTTTTTCTTTTTGTATTTGTCTCATACAAAAATCAACCAACAACCGCTGAAAACTACACAATAGTTTGCATAAAGTCAAATTTCTGAAATTTGTGCTTGGACTACGTCATGTTCTTGTTCTTGATAATACCAAAACAATCCAATGCAAAGCAAAATAATCCCAGAAAAACCAAACCGAGTCAAACGCACCAGCTCTGCTAACATTTTTATGCCAATTGTCAGTCATAATTCCTCCCTCTTTACTATACCCAGACATGTTAAACCATATCAATGGCAGTAGCAAAGACAGAACAACTTTGTCGACTTGTTGTTTTGTTAGACTAACAACGATAGTAACAAAAACACTAAAATGAGAACAGTAAACGTTTCAAAGTTTCAATTTGAATGAATGTTTCATTGATTTTTTTTCCCCTTTTCTAATACCAATAAAGTTTTTAATAGTAATATGCACAATGGGACCGAAAAGGAAAAATATTTTTCATTTATTAATTTTACCCATTACAATACATTTTAGTTATGATCTTATGCTTAAGTAGTTTAAAGACTCAATTTGTTTGGAAACTCTATCCACCAAATCACTACAGGTTAGGAACGCCTGGATTAAGTATTACAACAAAACGACATACAGAAAACTAAGCTCAAACGTTAGGTCTACGGGCTACCTGATCAACCAGCTGTTAACAGCCATCAGTTTTCCGCATAGCAGTTATAAGTACAAATTGGTCTAGATACGCACTCTCGGAATCTAGAAATACACAACGAACACAAAAGAAATGAGCACAGCAAAACAACTTCCACGCATGTTAACTTGCTTGAATCTACACGTTGGACTGGAGAAAACTTCAATTCCTCTGCCCTTACATAGATCGTACCTTTCCAAATATCGGCTCTTATTCCTCTGAAGGGACCTTATATTATAGGAAATATGAGAATTCGTTTTCAATTCAACAAAAAACGTTCTATTTGCTGGTATTCATAACCAGTTCCTCTTCTGCAACTGGATAATGACAGGAAATTTTTCTTGTTGCGGCTAAAAATTGATTAATTATTCGTAATTAATTTCTCCGATTTATGTATTCGTACTGCGTGTACTACTGCTACTCACGTTTACTTCTGCAAATTGTTTTTCATTAACAATTTCCTTTAGCAACCTGAATAATTAATTAATATCACCATATGATATCGAGTGAGATATGAGTTTTAACTTGTTGCTGATCTAGTATTTGTTGTTCTGGTATTTTTTATATAAAAAATATTTTATTTAAAAACTGCTGTCGCCTATGCTGGTGTTTAAATAATTTTTTATTTTTATGTGTAACATTGAATATTAAAATGCAATTAATAAATGTCTGTTAAACCAATATGTGAATGAAAATCATTGTGCTGTAGAGCTGAAAAAAAACACACAAAAAAGCAAATATTTACCATAACTGAAATACATGGCAGCAATAACATCAAAAAAATAGAAAATTAAATCATACCTGTTAAATTTCGATTACGATTAATTTTAAGAAATAATCGTAATGATTATATAATTCTATGAAAAATTTTTTCGAATTACTAATTGATTACGATTACAATATAATCAAAAAATAATCAGGATTACTGGCGATTTCTCTAATTATCAAAAAGAATCAAAAGTAATCCAAAAGTAATACATGTCAGCTGATCTGTAATTTTCAAAGATTTGGCTTCAATTCCGAATTGAGGAAATTAATTTGTGGAAAGCAGTACAACAATTAACACAGTTTCACACCTTTTTCAGTTTTTTAAGAAACATGGTCAACATGTGTCAAACAAAAGAGTGAAGAAACTAACTTAATGACTTTCTTGGTTTAATAATTTAAAATATTTTAATTCCATTTCTTTATTTTCTTCCCCCTGTTGATATTTTTACATGCCTAGTATGAATACGCTTTTAATACCCACTTAGAAGACATAGAAATGCCATTTGATTGGCCTTCTATTGGTGTTCTGTTTTCTTTTTTAGTGCATTGGATATTGCTTTATTTTTGATATCGTTTTCCACTCATTCTCAAAATTAAAAGTGAACTTCTCCTTTTCATATAACAATTTTGCATGCAACGTTAAATAATTGACAAGAAAAAATCCTTGAATTACCATATGTCAAAAAAAAAAAAAATTTATCAAATGCCATCAATAAAAAAGAGAAAACCTGAAAAACAAAAAGTTGTCATTAGGCAAGTTGGACTGTATGTTGCTGTACGATGTTGAGCAATGTATGTTGCTAATTCGATGGCTTTGATTTGACATCTACTAGAAAAATCATTAACTGAGAATATTAAGCGATAAAAGAATCATTAGAATATGCAGGATATAAAATTCCCTGTTGCTTAGTTGGTATTCTGTTGACTTATTAGACAAGACCTGAGCCCTGGGGGTCACACATTTCGAACAAAACGAATTGTTTAAAAAAATTCTTCCTCGGTGACTTCCTCTCAGCAGACTTTTGGCATAAACTCTGAGAACAAATAAAATTATCAAGAAAAGTATTTCTGCCGTTCGTAGTAGACGATAAACTGTAAGTCGCACCATTACTTGTGAATAAAATTTATACACCCCAATCGGCTTAAAATGTGCCACCAACACAATCGACTGATTGCAAATCTCTCTATTTCTATATTACAAACATTAACATTATCTTCTATGATGTGTTGTATGGCAGAAAAAACTTCTGCTAATATTCTACCACATTTAACGTGAAGGATTTTTCTTTTTAGAAATTGACTCACATAGGAGAATTTCAGTAAACATTATATGGCTGTGGTGTTTGGTATGGCACATATAGAAAGTGAAAGTAAAAACTAATTGTCGCAAGCAATAGAAAATAGTTGATAAGGGGGCATCAGTAAAATTACAAAATGCGGAAAATTATACTAGTTGCTACCTTTTTCCTTCAACACTATTGATTACATTTAAATCTTTTTTCAATTTTATTCCGATTATTTTATTTTTGTTTTTGGAGTTGCACTTGAAAAAAAAAATCACTCATTGCCCCATTGTTACTTCTGCTAGAGTTGCGCAATAAATTCGTGCTGCAACTGAACAAACAATCGAGCAAATAAGTTGATCGAACGAACGAATGAACCAAAACAGGAGAAACTTATTTAATACGACGAAAGTTTGTAACTCCTTGGCTTGGTTGGTTGGTTGCTTGGTTTGTTTCACTTTAGTTTTCTAATAAATTGATGTATTGAAAGCAGTAGCAGGAAGTAAAGTAATTGCTTCTTCACTGTCTCAAATGGTTGCAGTTGCTGAATGAATATATGTTGATACGTATAGCTGTAGTTACTGCTAATGATGATGACTTGCTTACAGGCAGTGTTTTTATTTTCATTTTGTTTTTACTTACCACAGAAACTCTCTCATAGAACATACATACGTACACACTTGCAGTTTCCCCAACATTGTTGCACGTTTCTCTAGTTGTATTTAACTTCCAACGTTTGTGTATACTTGGTTGTTCCACAATATTTTTAGTTAAGTAAACAAATAACCGGCAACTAAAACATTCGCAACATATGGTTGCATCACTAAGTAAAAGAAACCAATGAAAATAACAACAAAACTAGCAACAGAAAACAATCTCAAGGAAATAAAATAATAATAAAACAACTGAGTGTGGATCACTTTTTAAGTATTTCATAATTATACGCCAATAGGAAGTGAAATCAACAACAATAATATCAGCAGCAGCAATTCTGTTCTATATTTAGAGGATATTAGATTTTAAAAGATTTCAATTTCCAATTTAAGGCTAAGGCTATATGTATGTATGTATATATTTATGAGTATGTGTGTGAATTCAATAAACCCTTCGAATTGAAAATTGATTTCTAACGAATACAGCAAAGATGTGAATTTAAATCTGTGTTTCCAATGTTGTAACGACTACAAGCTTAGTTATGTTAACTATTTCGGGCAGTAACCTTCCTTTTCTCCAAGTTATACTACTAATTCTCATTTTTCACAGACATTAGATGTTGATCCTTTTGTACGAGAACCGCCGGAAGGATATTTGTAAGCTAGGAATCCCCGTAATTGTAGAAAGACCAGACATAATTCGACTCTGTGAAATGGACAGGCAGTATATCGTAAGGAGAAGGAGTATAGAAAATATGATTAGAATATATTTTATAAATATATTTCATATCTCTTTAAATTTTGAATGGACTTATTCAATAGACAATTCTCCCAAGTTTCCCAGCGCTCACTTACTGACTCACTCTTTATTTTTCAACAGTGGCCTTAGAAAACATCTCTTAAGTAGCCTGAAAGCCAGAATATAACTCAGAATTTATAACATGAACACTGAGATATGATTCTGTGATCGCTACAGTGTATGATTATTTACACATGGTAACCTCTCAGAATAAGATCGTTCACCAATGAATTAAGTGTATTCTTTATGGGTTATGGTGTAAGTTATGGATTACTCTGGAAACTTCGTTTCTATTTTCGTAATATTCAAAGTGAAATAAATGTCGTACACTTTCTTGTCATGCAATTGACTGGTTGAAGTCATTGCAACGTCTAACAAATTTCATAATCCTAAGACAATGTTATGCAATGCCACTGAGCCTGTATTAGTTGTAACAAATTGTTAAAATCGAAGTCGCCGTGGTCTAGTAGGTAGTGTGTTGGCTTATTAGACAGAAAGCCAGGGTTCGAGTCCCAGGCCAGACATCAAAATAAAATAGAAAAAGTATTTTTTCGGCGATTTCCTCTCAGCAGATCTCTGGCAAAAACTCTGAGAGTAAATAAAATTACCATGAAAAATTTCTCAAAAATCTGTCGTTCGGAGTCGACTTTAAACTGTAGGTCCCGCCACTTATGAATTAAATTAACACACACAACATAAGTAGTGGAAAAACTAGGTCAATAATCCTGACTGAAGGGTTGTAGTGACCAATTATGTATGTATGGAATTGTTAAAATTAAAACGAAATAATTCTATAACATCTTCATTAGGTGAAGAAGATCTAAAACATGTCCCGCAATCCAGAGCAATTGTATATTGTAGAAACGAACTTGGGTAGCTTATGACAACTACCTTCCCAGTCTCTTTGATGTTCAGTCTTTGCATTCATGAAACATGCCACAGAAAACTAAAAGGAAAAAATTTTATATAAATTTCATAGAAAACATGTTCTTGTTTTTGTTATTTTTCATGTTGGTTTATTTAAACCAAAAAGGCATTGGAAGCAGTTGTGCACGTTACCTGCTTACAAAACTGTCACCTACTAAAGTGAAAGGAGTCGGTAAATATTAGTGTTTACAGCATAGTAAACAAAGTGGCATAAATAGGAAAAACATAAACGAGAAAAAAAGAAAGAAAAGAAGAAATGAAGAAGTGCATTTCTTCTTCTACTTCCTTATAACTTGAGGTGATACAATATCCTCATTAAATTTTAATGCTTTACATTTCGTCTGTTGCACACACGCTGTTCGCTGCCTTATTAAGTACTGTCGTCGTTGTTACTTTATGTTCAACATGTTGCATCTATTCCTGTGTGTTATGTTTTCTTTTTAAATGGAACGGAACAGTTGTGCTGTGTGTTAAGGTAGCCAGGATGAATAACGAGAAAGATGAGCAATTTTCCTTCATATTTTTAATCTTATAAAAACATTTAAATTAAAAAAAAAATTTTGAAAATATTTTGAACGGCTTTTAGAAAACTGTAAATAATTTAATGGCCTCGTACTCAAGTATTAGTAGGTCGAGTTGTTCTTTTATGTCTGAAGTAGAGGCTTAAGTTTACGTTGTTCGTTGTAGTTTCTTAATGCAATGCTTTGGCTCATAACATTTCATAAGGCGGCCATTATGTAACTGATATCTCCATGAACATAAGCTAATCGACTTAGGTTAGATGTCTGGGTATGTTACGTCTTAGTCCAGGGTTTATGTTCATTGTGCCAAAAATAAAATATTCTATTAAACCACCCAGGCTCCACAATAAATATTACTATTGCAGTAATTCCTATTTTAGAGGGTTAAGCAATATTAATTAATCTCAGCATCTTTATAGCAGGACTAAGCACTAACACATGATTAATAAGATTAATTTCTCTGTCTTTTAACTCCCACAAAAAACATTTAAAGTAAAATCAAGTCTATTGTCATGTCTTCCGTATTATATGAGAACCGTAGTATTACGATGGATGGGCATACAATTTGAGAAAAGAATACAATTAGTCCTCTCTTCTTCAGGAGAGCCCTACGGTAACCGTAATAGAGACGAAATAAAGACACCCAGTACAACTACAGGAAACTAATCGGTTTAACTAAAACCATCGGAAAACCTATGAAGTTAACATCTCAGAGAATGTGATCTCTTTGCCAGCTCTATTTAGTACATTATTAAAACAATTATCGACTTCTCACTTCTGGCCAACTTTGAGTCAATTTTCCGAAATAAAGAATGCCACAATATTTGTTTTGGAACCATATTTGGTTCCTATAAAAAGGACTGGAATGAAGATTGGCTTGTGGTATCACAATGGTCCCAACATCTGTACCTTAGATGGATTTTACCTTCCGAGGAAAATAAGCCACTTCAATTATCCTAATTTAACTTATGATGTGTTACTCTTTTGCTACTTTTTGCTACTAACTGCGGTCGCCATTTATTCTTCAGTTCGGCTAACTTTGGAAGCGTCCTCATACAAAGACCATATACAGAATTTAAATGAATCAGTATATGATGGACCGGAATTAAAAACTATTTTATGTATGCAAACAAAAATGCATATTGTCCTGCTAGAGGTTATGCCACACAAAAATTGTATGAATTGTAATAAAAATTAGTTTTACTTGAATTGAATTGAACAAAACAATGAAATGTAAACATAAAAAAATTGTTTTACTTTGGAAGATTTAGAATCATAATTATTTACAACACTATAAAGCAAAACATTATTCCCAGGTAATGATAACTTCTTTTAAGAATCATTAGCACAAAAAAAAACTAAACTAAACAACACCAAAAGCAACAGTCTTTCATAGTTTCATTATTTTTTGTTATTTCATAAACAAATTTGCTGATAAATATCGTCACATCATTATCGTCTGGCAAAACTACTCCGTCATGCTTTCGAAACAAGAAAATGAATAAAATATAAATAAAATGTAGCATCATACCCCAAATTATATCACGAAAAAATGTGAAAGAAAGAGAAATAAAGGAGGAAATATAATAAACAAATTAGCAGCCTGATATGAAGCTTCTGACAAGCAACAGAATGAAGATTCAAATGAGAAGAGGACTATTAAGACAACGACGACTACACACAAGTTGCAGATAAATTTCAAATTATAACACAGGCAATGCAAAACATTCTACTTTGCAACAATCCGGTTGTGTATATGTGTCTTGTCTCAGAGGTAAAAGAAATCGCAATTAAATGCTTTACTTCTTTATTTTCATTTGGAATACAAGCGAGCTGAAAATGTAATTGAAAAGATGCAGACAACTGATTACAATATGAAATAATTTGTCCTTAAATTATAACTACGAAGTTAATTAATTGGATAACTTATTTAAGGTCACTACCCAATTAATGGATAAAAGAATTTCAAATGACATTTCAGCAACAGTATTGTGGTCTTTCTCTTGTGTTTGTGGTATTTGTTTTAAGCTTTGTTTTTTGTAATCCTTTGTAATCCGTAAGTTTCTGTTGTTATTTAATTTTTGTTACGAAAGAAATACTTCAGTGTTTAGTGTTTATTCTGCCTTCGTAACACTAGGTGTCCTTTTTAATTTTTGTTAAACAAACAATGTCATTGACGCCTTTGACATTCGCCTCCAATTTCTGGACATGTTGATAAAATCAATAAAAATTCAATTATTTATGCGGGTGCATCAATATTAATTTTGTTGTCTTCGTAACAATCGTATCCTTTTTAATTCCGTTTTTGCTAAACAACAATAAAACTCAATAATTCAGTGCGGAGTATTAATGTTCATTTTATTGCCCTTTAACTACATACATACATACATACATAATTGGCCATTACAACCCTTCAGTCAGGATTACGACCTATCTTCTCACACCACTTATGTTGTGCGCGTTAATTTTATACATGAGTGCCGGGACCTACAGTTTAAAGTCGACTCCGAACGACAGATTTTTGAGAAGCTTTTCAAGGCTATTTTTACTCTCAGAGTCTTTGCCAGAAATCTGTCGCCGAAGAAATATTTTTCGTTTTGATGTCTGACCTGGAATTCGAACCCGGGCCTTTTGTCTAATAAGCCAGCACACTACCCACGAGACCACGGCGACTTCATGACTGCCACGTTGCCCTTTAACTGCCTTCGTTAATGTTGCAAACCTATTGAAAGCAGGCCTGTTTACTTTATACACCAAAACAAATTCTCCTTCCTAACCATTTAATAAAAAATTAATAGAAAATGATTTTCTATACATTTATTTACTTTTTTTTACGAGTTCATTACAAAATTTTAAATTTCATTTTTGTTCGTTTTTTGTAAATGTAAATCGTTTATTTTAAATATTTTTCCAATAAATCTCCAACATTTTTTATGTACTTCATTTAATTTTTCCCCTTTTTATTTCTTATTATTTAACATATTGTTGTCATTTTTTAAATGTTATTGTTAAATGTTTATAGTTGTAGTTGTTGCTATTATCGTTATAATAATGAATGTCATAAACAATTTACATGTTCACTTACGTTGTCATTATTTACACCTACAATTTGCAATCCAAAACTAAAACAACAAAAAACTTTAACGATAACAACTACAACAAGGATATTTAAACATAGAAATAACATACTTTGGTTACTATATGGAGAGGAATTTAAGGAGACATAATCCTGAAACATTTTTGGTGAATACTCTCTGTACCATATTTAAAAAAAGTAATTGATTAGTAAGACTTAGACATTCTACACAGTCACCGTAGAGTGTTGAAGATACGCTTTTTTATAATTAAACCATGTGTGACAGATAGAATCCTGCAAGAGCAGAGTATTAAAAAGATTTCAGTTTAATTGGCTGAGAATAGAATTCTGGATATATCAGTGCATGCATTTACTGAATGTTAATAATTCCTGCCTATTACTTCCTAGTATTACTTACTACATTCATTGAAAGTTACTAATAATAACACAAACTGAATGTCTGTTGCAATAAATGAAAGTTACTAATTCATATACGTGTTCACAATATTCCCCTAATTTTTTGTCTTTTGATTATTTTCATATTGTTTTACAAACACAAACATTGTTTTTGTTGTAACTGTTCAACTAGACACAAAGCGACAGACACTTCTCCACAATAAAGCTAATATCGTTTGGTTGTTAGTGTTTTTTTTTCGCCTTTCATTCACAGTTGCACTCACATGTGAAATTAAAACGTGACAAAAAAGACGCATAGAGTCTGGCGTGACAGAAAAAAGTTACGTTTTGAAAGAGATTTTTAAATTCAAGTCCATTTTTATTGAATTTTATTAAACAAACATCATCAACAACATTTACAACAATAGGAACAAAAACAAAATTGTTAAAATATTATGAAACACCTTTAAAGACTTGCAATTTTTTGAGGACGGCAATTCATAAAAACTTTGAATTTATGTCATTTAAGTGGTTTCAATAAATTCCAGTTTAATTATTAAATCATATGGAAAATTATATTTGTCATCAAAATAGAAAGCATACGATAGTTTTAGAAGGTTTATTAACCTCTTAAATACATAATTGGTCATTACAGCACTTTAGTCTGGATTACAACCTAGCTTCATATACCACTTATGTTGTGTGAATGAAAATTTTATAAAGAAAAACCAAACTTTGGAAAATCCATAAGTAAAATATAGAATTTTACCACTGGGTTATTCCATCAATACAATTTACAATATCTACATTTATCTACATATGAAAATTAAAAGTTAATAAATGTATATTGAATGTAATTATTTCCTGCACTTTTGTTTATTTTGCAATGCCAGCGAGTGTTCCTTTATTAACTCCACAAGAGAAATTTGCAAATTTGTGTTTGAAACTCTCAAATCAATAACTGTTCAATTCGAATATTTTTTTGCATTTTTTTCTTGCGGTTCGTTCTCCTCCTACAATATGTTGACAACTTTGAAACTGTCACAGAAAATTCATGAATTTTTTTGTTTATTACTTTTATTTCGTTTCCATTATCTTGTCTTTTAAAAATTATGCCAAAATGGATATCAAAGGGATATTTTATTTAAAGGCCAAAATGAAATGAAAATTTAGTGGCATACGATTTATAAAATGCACAAACAGAAAATCTTTCGCAGCCTAATATCAGAATGTTGTTCTGATTAAAAATAATTGTTGAGATAGTCGAGACCATCAGTAGCAGGGACTATAATGCCTAGAGTAAGGTTAGGAAATATATTCAATAAGTTTGAATCACGATGATATTTTACCAAAAAGAGGAAGAGCGAAACGAAATTAAATTAAACTAAGCACAGATACTAACAGCTTCATCCGTATTGTATTTTATCATTTTGAATGAAATTGATGGCAGAAGAGATAAACCAGACTTATGAATAATTATTACCCATGCAATGCAAATACCAATACAATTTTAAAAGGAAAAAAAGTAATCTATTAATAGTACTTGTGTGAAACGTAAGTTTACTTTATGTTTGCACTGTCATAAATAGTTGCTTACTTCCTCTTCCCCTGTTCATAAAATCCTTATGAATATTTAATCCTTCAATATTTTAAATGCAATTAATTGATGTACAAGTAAGTAGAAACTGACTGACCGCGAAATCCACAAACAACTCATTAAGGTGCTTCAATAACATTGCCCGATACTTTGCTGGAATGCCTCACATGTTTGCGCACAGGCCATTGACAAATATAATCGTTTTAATCAAATAAAATCAGTTGTTTTAAACACAATAAAAAAATATAGAGGGGCAGCAAAAAACATATTGCCTTTGTACAGACAGTTGAACATACAAACGGTTAGACAGACAGTCACTTTACATTCTCTAAAGCAATGTTAATATTTTAATGCCGATTTGTGTTTGTAAGCGTAGCGTTGACATTGTAGAAAATAAAAGCCAACTTTTATTTGAATTTGTTTTTTCGATTAAAATCAATTGATTGGTCTGAGCTCATGCAAATGTTATAAATAACAAATGTTAAGTGCCTATGCAATGTTAAGTCGCCGTGGTCTAGTGGGTAGTGTGTTGGCTTATTAGACAAAAGGCCCGGGTTCGTATCCCAGGTCAGACATCAAAACGAAAAATATTTCTTCGGCGACTTCCTCTCAGCAGATTTCTGGCAAAGACTTTGAGAGTAAAAATTGCCATGAAAAGCTTCTCAAAAATCTGTCGTTCGGAGTCGACTTTAAACTGTAGGTCCCGCCACTCATGTATAAAATTAACGCAAACAACACAAGTGGTGTGAGAAGCTAGGTCGTAGTCCTGACTGAAGGGTTGTAATGGCCAATTATGAATGTAAGTGCCTATGCAATTATGGTAAATATTGAAAACTATAATCCCAAAAGATATTAAAAGTGAATCGATAACACTTCAACACTTCAAAAGATAAGTTTATGGTGCTTTATAATACGCTCAATTAGATATTTCACGTAATTTATGTAAAATCCTCCACGTATTGAAAGAAGGAATTGCATGGCTCAGTCTGAGCAGATCAATAATGAAAGTCTCTTGCATAGCACCTGATATGCTAACTTCTGGTAAGCATTAATGCTCCGCAGTTTCCAAGAATACAATTCGAAGACTTATTCTCATTCTGGGAATAGAAACTCCTCCTCCTGTTTCAAGATCAGTTCTTGTCTCATCTGAATACAACAAAATAGTCCCTCTTTGAGGCAAATGTGCAGCTCCGAGAATAATCCATTCGTTTTTGTTACTAACTGTTGTAGCAAGAATTTTTCTAAAATCATAAATTCTGTTCCTAATTTCCAAGGGAGTAGTAAGAAGAGAGCTGTCAGTTGACATGTCGCCCAACTAAAGATCACAGCGCCGATGTAGGACTGATCCTAATATCTGTATCTTATCCAAATCAATTTGAGCTATTTTCAGAAATGGAAATGGTGTTAAGCAAAAGCTCTAAAAAAAAACACAACGGACTTGATCATGTGATCAATGAATAAGTTAAAATATAGCAACAAAAACAATTTATTTGTTTATAAGATCGATGGATAAACAAAAATATAGGAACAACATCTCTATAAAAAAATATAAGGGAGAAAGAAACAAAGCTAGCTATGCTGGCAAAAATAATTTAGTCAGCCTTGTGTGAAGACACGTTGCGTTGCGAATCGCGGTTTAAAGTATGCAGCAAAATGCAGCAGACGAAGTAAACAATAAAAAATAATGAAAGCGAGTTGTTTACATTTTTAGATATATCCCAAAGGCAGTCATTCTCCTTCGAGAGTATTCAACACATTTCTGATCGTGCGATAAAAAAATGCAAAACAAAGCTAGCTATGCTGGCAAAAATAATTTAGTCAACCTTGTGTGAAGACGCGTTGTGTTGCGAATCTCGGTTTACAGTTCAAACAAACGAGTGTAAAAGAAAGAATTACAAAGTAAATTATTATTTTGTAAATTGTGTGGAATAAAGAATTGCTTTAAAATTAATTTTGAGTTTTATTTAATTTCTAACATTTTTATAAAGGTAAAAACGTAACAAAATTTTGTCTGACCCACATGATATGCTTTTAATGTGTTCCCTCCATTTTAATTTAGGTTAGAGGCCGTGCACCTGCCGGTCAAGACAATCACAGTTACCCGGAGGTCGAAATTGACCCATTGTACATTAATATACTATCTAGTCTTATTACTAAATATTTGACATTCATATTCCGTGATCTCTTTTATACAACAAATTGTGAGTAAAACTGTGCTTTTAAGCTCTGAGTTATCTGAGAACTTCAGAATGTCCGTGTATTTCTTTTCCTGAAATTAAAACAGATTATAAAATATTATTTTGGAATAAATTATCGATAAAATTATTAAGATTGTTACAATTTTAATACGATTTGAATTATATTATATAGTGCCTCGCTCAAACCCCCCTACATTCAGGGGTTTAAAACATAACGATACCAAAAGTAAATATGCAAGCCTAGGATCAAACATTTATTATTTTGCACTGTTTAGTCGAAGATGATAGAAAGACAATCCTATTGTTAGCAATAACCGGGCAGTAACATATGAGGCTTCATTCCTTAGATCATTCATTCCTTCTTGTGAGAATCACAAAATTGCATTGGATGGTTATCTTAGTCATTTTCTTATTCGTATCAGTCCAAGAGTTTAGAGCAACTAAATTCAACTTCGCTATACAAATACATGAGAATACACAGTTTACCTGAAGAAATCGGGAGCTCAGGAGTATGCGAGAGTTATTAAATATGCCATGAAAAGTTTCTCAACTATGTGTCGATCGGAGTCGATGTTAAACTGTAGGTTTCATCACTCAAGGGTAGCGTGAGAATGACAAATTAAGTGAATAAGTAACCAGTACCAATGTGACACTTAGACATTTGATTCAAACGCAAGTAAAGTTGCTGAAAAATAAAATAATAGACATCTTCTAACCCAATGGTCATCAAGATTTTGACATACCAAATCCGATATGTCATACCGCATAGCCCGATTTAATTTCTCAAGCATATCACAAATTTTGGTACACTTTTCTCTGATTCTATACTCCATCAGTCCCATAACAGATTTCAATCCTAAAAGAGTGGCGCCTAGTTAAATACAACTATGTTGTTAGCATTCAACTATTTTATAGATTTTTCGTAATATAAAATCATGTTATCTGCAATATAAGGTATGTACTCTGTATTCTTTCCAAACCTGACAGAGTGACTACGACCACTTAGCAAAAGTGGAGTGCTTAAGAGCATTCATTATTTATAGAATTTGTTGAAGAACTGAATACCCAAACATTTAATAAACCAATGTTTTTAGTACGGTTGGTTCACAGAATAGAAATAAATCGAGTTTTTGCCTAAGTATTCTTAGCATGACTCATACTTACATATTGTTACGAAAGTGGAAATGGTGTTGTTAAAATAATAAACAACAACACAATGATCATGCATAAAATGATAAACAAAAGCTCCAAAAACAAAACAGCGCACTGTTCAAGTAATCAATGAATGAGTAAAAAAATATACCAACAAAAATAAAGCGCTTGTTTACAAGATCGATGAATAAACAAGAATAAAGGATAAAAAGACGTAAATAACCAACAACAATATGAAGGGAACAAAGAAGTAAACAAGAAACAACAATGTGCAGTATAAAATAGCGAACAGAGAAATAACCCAACAACAACTAATCTACCTGCTCGAATGTAAACAAGAAACAACAAAAATGAAGATAAACTGTTTACATTTTTAGAATGTTCTCGAAGGACGTCATCATCCTTCGTGGGCATTCGTCACACTGATGATCCAGTGATATAAAAGGCAAGCTAAAGCGAGCAAGAGATGATTCAGAGTTCAGAGTTTGAGTTGAATCAGTCGTGTGTGCAGACGACACGTTGTATTCGGAGTTTGAATTAAGCTAGTCGTGTATAGCCACGTTACGTTGGTTGAAGTGATAAATCAATCGGTTGAGTGCAGACAAGTTTCGTCTGAAGGAAGTGTTGTGCTTACAAAAGGTTGTGATCAAGTGTAGTTGCTTACAAAAAGGTTGTAAGCGGAGAATTATCACGAACAAACACATATTGTGAAAATTATCGTTTTATACGTGGAATAAACTGGAAGAGTGGCACAAAAGTTGTGCAGATAATAAAAAATTCATCAAAACTAAACATGAGTTATTTTTACTTTATTTGCAATCTACGAACTCATATTTTTAACGTTTTTAAAAGGTGAAAACGTAACAATATCTACATTTATCTACATATGAAAATTAAAAGTTAACAAATGTATATTGAATGTAATTATTCCAACAAAATAATTGTGTGGTCAATGAATACAGAGAAAAAAAGTAGTTATTAAGCGTCCTTTTTTATAAATACTGCGGAATTAACTGCTGCCGTATGTGTTTGATAAACCAAGCGTCGCATAACACAACCTCGGACTTCAGTCAAATTCTATTTCATTAAGAAAGTCAAAAATAAAATAAAGTGGATCAGATATTGAGTAACGCCTAAGAAATCAGAAAAGAGACCACGACGAAGACGCGTGTTGTCTTTGGAATCTTTCCATCTCATATGTCCAATATTCCTATATTTTATTGTAAACTTTGTAACAGCATTGACTTTAACTATTTCCTGCACTTTTGTTTATTTTGCAATGCCAGCGAGTGTTCCTTTATTAACTCAACAACAGAAATTTGCAAATTTGTGTTTGAAAATCTCAAATCAATAACTGTTCCATTCGAATATTTTTTTGCGGTTTGTTCTCCTCCAACAACATGTTGACAATTTTGAAAATGTCACAGAAAATTCATGTATTTTCTTGTTTTTTCTTTTCATTTCATTTTTATAGCCTTGAAAACAAACTTGTTAAAATTTGTTGCTGTTTTATGATCAGAATTATTTTTTTTTTTTTGGCTTTTTTTCGGTTTTTTTTTTCGATAAACCCATAACACTGACACTACAGTATCGCACTCAATATTTAAAAATTAATAAAATGTGTTTTGGTTCTTTTCTTTTGGTTCCTTTGAATTCAGTTTTAAAAACAAATTCTGACTCTTGTTGGTGATAAGTATCGGTTGGCTGCTGATTTCATTTGATGTCTTTTTTAACTTTTTAACAAACAGAAAATC
>CM025790.1:64811975-64836225 GCA_014635995.1 Sarcophaga peregrina | reverse complement strand
TTTTCTCGTAATGAAAACATATACTCACTCCTTCTTCCACTTCTCCGATCATATTGCATTCATAATTTGCATGATTACTGCCATCAGACCGAACCATTTGCCGTTGTATGAAATCGTCGTATGCATGTACATACTTGCGTTTAAATTACAATGAATGAAGAAAAAGCATCATTTAAGGAAATATAACTACGACGTTACTATAGAAGTTCTAGTCTAAATTTTACTACATCATTGGGTGGGAGAAAAAGTAATTTCGCTATTAATTTTAATTATTACCCGTGGTTAGAAATTTAATTCTGACAATTCTCCTCCTATAGGTAGTGGTGGAAATCACTATAATACAGGATTAGAATTATAACTACAAAGAAGTTTTCATGAATGATATAAAAATTTTTGCACATGAACACTCAGTTAAGAGGGTGAGTCAATGAGTCAGTGAAAGGGTACTACTTGATCTGCTAAAAGAAACTGCAGAAACTGTGTATTATCTGCAGTTTTCTTCCGATACATAAGAAGGTCACGATCTTAGTATTTGTTTATCTGTTAGTTTCTCCGATGAGAAACGAAAGTAGAAATATTGCAAAATTAATCTAGGGGATCTGATTTTCCAATTCTTTTCTTTCTTTGCACATCCCACTTTTTGCATCGGTGGAAACCTTTCTTTCTTTCTACAGTAGTTGTAATAGTTCTGCTCTGGATTAGTTGTAAAAGATCTTTAAAACGTTAGTACAAGTCTTTTCTAGGATTTGAAATTTAATTCTTTCCATTTCACGCTTTTTGCGGAGTTTTTTCATATCTGCTACGAAACCATTCCCCAAATCCTTGCGATGCTTTAACTGCAGTGTTATACAAGTGCAATATTTTTTTTTTTAAGTATTATTGAGGCATTCCTGGTCACAGCATGAACTTCTTAATGTCTTGTACAGCTCTTGCAAAATTTTCTAGAAATTGGGCATTTTGCAATATACATATGCCAATATTAGACGTATGCGAAGCATTTGAGTTATTCTAAGGGTGTAAGTGATGACATTCGTACGGGATGAGTAATTTGAATTGGGTGTACCCTTGACTAATCAAAGCACTGACCAGATGACAACCATTCATGTACTGGGAACCACAGCACTTGCCGCTGTGTATTTTTAATTGTTTTTTCAAAGAAATCAATTTAAACCATTATTATTGTTTAGAATTTATAAAGAATTACTTGTTCCTTAAATCTCGATAGGAATTACTGACAATGACGAAGTTGTACTTTAGACTCAGTGCATTGTTGCTGTAGGATTTACATTTTACTGTCTTTCAGACCCTACCCTCTTATACTCTCTCCTTGTATTTGCCTCGTAATTGCAATGTTTGCTGTCAGATTCACTCTCTCTTCCAATTGTTCATTTCCAGTTACAATTTGATTTCAATTTATTTTTGTTTTTTTTTCTTATGTCCAAATACACTCAGGTCTCGTTTTATGCGACAGATGCCTTCCAAAATAAACCGCATATGTTGAATCCGCATAAAACGATACCCTAGCTTAATATAAAAATTTATGATTCGTCCCAAAATCCTGAAAAACCGCATAAATTCAAATTTTATTTGAAAAATCAAGGCAAAATCGTATAAAAAGATCAACAAAAGTATATTTATTTTCTTTTCTAAAAGAATAAAAACAAAAACTTAAAAAAAAAATAAACAAAAAGAAAATATTAATTCTGCATTTACAGAAAAAAACAAAATGATTCTAAATATAATAAATAAATAAATAATAAGCAGTCATTCTGCATTGTTTTGGAATTGATTCTGCGTTACTTTTATCATTACATACCTATCAGGTAGTGCATACATATGTAGGGGCCTAGATCAACGAATGTTTAGAAAGTTTGTTTCTTCTAAATAAGAGTTATTAAAGGAGCAGCTCCTTTAAATAAGATTCTTTAAATCATAAATAAGGGCTGACCTTTAAATGCTTTAATTGGCATAGTTAAAGCAACCTGATGCTAACCAATCGTCTTTCCAATTGGAAACAAATTAAAACGATTGAGCATTGAGATCTGATACTATTAGGTGTCAGGCTCAAACTACAAGAGATTCTATTCACTACCGCTTTCTGATTCATCAGGTTTGGGCATTACAACCCTTCAGTTAGGATTAACAATGATGATTATATTAGTGGTGCAAAATTGGTTTAACATAAAAGTGATGCGTAAGTTTAAAAAATATCATAACATTTTAAAATCTATAAAAACTTTAAAAATAATTTTTTTCATTTGAAATCACATAAATTCGGATTCCCATAAAACAAGATCCTAGTGTATTACGAGTTTTTCTCGCAATTAAATTTAATTTTATTCTTCATTTCTATTTCTCTAGTTGTGATAATATTTGCATAATTATTACTCAACTCGACTGGTTTTCTCTCTCTACTCATTCTTCGTTTCTTTTTTTCATTGTTTTTGTATTTGCATTATTTTTATTTTATTTTTATTTATTTTTTATTTTTATAATTTCGTTTTCAACATGGCATTTGTTGTTTTTGTCACTTTGTCTTCAGTTTTTGCATTCGTCGTCGACTGCTGAAAGTTAACAACCCTCAATTGTCAACAACAACTCAGTCGAGCCACAAGTACAAAATGGCTTAAAAAAGAATGCAAATGACGCAATTTCTTTGTAAAAAAATAAATTTTTTATGTCGTTCATAACAGAATAGTTTGCAGTTCTTGACAGATTTTGTTTCTCTACAAAAAAAGAAAAAACAGATGAGGAAAAACAGTGACAGTATGTGATGAGATTTAATTGAGTCCTTTTAAATCCGAGTGTAAATAATTTTTAATTATAAAGGATTTACTTGATTATTAGGGATTTATAACTTTTATTCCAAGTCACTTGCTCTGAAATATAAATTCAAATGAATGAAGGAGCAAAAATCATTTTTTATTATGACACTTTTGGAAGCCATAGAAATTGTCCCCACTACGCTAACCCTGTGCGGTTAGGGTTAAGTTCGTTGTAAAGGCTTTATATTTTTTTGAATGTTCTTTGATATAGGGAGCGCTCTACATAGAATTAGAGCAAGTGAATTAATTATGGATTAGCATTCTAATTGAGAGGATCAATTAATGAGAAAACATCAACTTTACGATTAATACCAACAATTTGACAAGGCTGTCAGCTGCTAAATTTCTTTCGTTTTTTTAATAGGGCTATTAAGACCAGGTTACATATTAAACTTTGACATTTCAAAAAGGAAATGACGCCAGATTGTAAAAGTTTTGGCAAGTTTTAAAGGCTTTTTATATTTAAATTTAAACGAAACAAAATATTACCCAAATTTTTTATTCATCTGATAGGCTATAATCAGGATTACAACGTAACTTTTCTTAGAAGTATTTTGTTTTTCAAATTTTGTTTTGCTAGAGATGACTGAGCTGGGTTTGAATCACGGGTTCTCTGTCTAATAAGTCAACACACACTACCTACTAGACTACGGTGACTGCTGCTATCCTTTACCATTTGACTTAATTTCATTTTTCTCTTCTTCTTTTCTTTGTATTTTTCGGTTTTCTAACACTTCCTTTATTAATTTCGTTGATGTGTTTAAATTTTTATTTGTTTAATTTCACTGATTTCAGCCCTTTAGGGATAAACTTTGAAAAGCTTCATTAGAAAAATTTCGTTATTTTGAAACCTCGAGGGTTTAATTAAAAAGTATAAAAGCAAACTTTACATTTTATTCCATTTTCCAAAGTGTAGCATTAACATTTAATGGTCATGGGGTATACGTTAATAGCAGAGGATGTGTTATAAAGAAGATGTGCTAATTTTATGTTTCCATTTTTTGTTTTTGTAAAACTCTTGGGTGTAATTGAACAAAAAGGTTTCAATTGCTTTTACGTACACAAAACCCTTAGCTTTTGCTCTTCCTTCTAAAATGAATAGTATCTCGTATTCGTTTTTACTGGATTGCATTTCAATGCAATTGCAAGTGAAAGTTTTTAATTTAAAATTGCAGTTTTTGAATTTTCAATATCAAAACATAGAAAAATCACGTGAAGGGGAGTTAACAGAAAACATTTGCTTCCTCTTTACAAACATGAACTTAAAAAATCTTTTTTAGTTGGAAGTAATGGTTTTTAACACATAGAACTTCGCCTACCATAAGCTGAAGCCGATTACGATAATGCATTTGGGCTACAGCTTATTATAATTTTAATGATAGGAAACCTTATTAAAGTATCGGGCTTTCAATAGGGACTTTCAAATTCTGACAGTCTTGTTGATGCTGTTTTGTCAAATTACAGTGGGCTAATAAACATTCACCAAAATATAACAATAAGAAAACTTTCATTTTCAACGATGAGGCATATTTAAGTAACAAACAAAATTTTATATATTGGGAGAGTATCGATTTACAAGAGATTCAAGAGAAACCAATGCATTCAGAAAAATTCTTTGTTTGTGTGGATTTTAGGCTGGCGATCCCATCGGTCATATCTCATTGAGAACAATATTCCAGTGAGCACAATAGCTCGATGATTACCAATTTTTTTTTTTTAACTTGAAGTCGATGATCTGGAAATTAATGGTATATGGTTTCAAAAGGGTAGGTCACATTAAGCATTCCGTACCACCGATTTGAAGGTATAGTCTGCTCAAAACCATTGGTAAAATTCAGCCTAATTTACATATGCGCCAGAATCAAGAAAATTTAGATATTTCGGTTGGGCTCCATCCGGAGAATTCATGGCAGATATTTGAATGATGTCATGTACACCAAACATAGTGACATAAGGATAGTGATACTTCAATGGTATCTCTCATTTAATTTGCTGCAGTAAAAACTCCCCTTACCTTGGTTGTCAATGCCCGACTATTTACTGGCCTTTGAAATTGTAAAACTTTGCCGTCTAAGACCATGGAAACCATGAAATAATATGAATTTGCAACGAATACTGACACCACAATGTATGAGAGAGCTCAATAAAATATTTCTTTATGGATAGGTCAGCAATACATGAATTTTATCTTCGCAATACATATTGATGCAATACATATTAAATTAGCCAGTTGTCTTTCTTTTACTCCTCACTATATTTTGTAACATTATGTCAAACTAACTGCAGTTTTAATGTAAAGAAAAAAATAACTTTTATTTATCATGCTGATGCAGTTTCATTTATATGCCACATATGAACTGTGTAGATACACTCGAATATATTTTGCAGACACCATGGCAGCAACAGCAACAGTATCAAGAATATTAAGTTGTATGTCAAACTGTTTGTTATTCTTATTGTTATAGTAGTAAGAGTAGTATCGTTCTAAAACTGTCGCTATTGATTTTTTTTTTTTTTTATCATATATGGTTCATGCTACAAGTATCGAGTCAATGATACACTTATAAAGAGTGAATAGAGTTTATACCTGCGTGATTGTGTCTTCATCTTCATCATAGGTTAATAGAAAAAGCTACGAGCACATATTCTCTGATGAACTCATGCCGCATTAAACTAATTTAATACATATTGCGTTGTTACTTGCCTTTAGTTTTTATTGGAGCAAGTATTCCTATAGTTGCCATTTATTGGTATTTTGAAAGCGAAAGAAAAATTCAGTGAAATACAGTTTACTAGTGTAATTTTGACGGCAATTGTTTTCACGTTAACTTTGATGTGGTGCAGGAGTTATGTTAACTCAAGTTGAGTACCCTTTTCAAAATTTGCGTCGCTGTGCAAGGAAAACATGAATATTTCTATCCATTGCGAGTAGAATTTCATTACTCAAGCCAGTAATATAATCGAATTAGAAACTGTAGAGGCAATTGGAAGATAGTTATTAATTAAAATAATTTTCTAATTTTCAGAGCATTTTCCCTTTTGATACACATTCCCTCCTCATACCACACCTTTGTATAGACTTGAGCTATATTACTGTTGTGGTTTTTATTTCTTCAATAATTCACAATATCAACTGCTACAGTACAACCAGTTTTGAAGTTCCAATTTTTTTTATGATCACCGTGAGGGTATAACAAACAATAAGAAATTTTACACGTTTTAAGGAATTTAAAGTTACGAAAACATAGAATAAGAAGGAAAACGGCAGGCATGAGATGTAAGAAAACAATTTTCCATTTAGCGACGGAGATCAAAATTTACCATTTAGTCGTTGAAATTGAGACTCAACGAAATGTAACCGTTTAACGGGTAAATGGTCTCTTTTTTCTGTTGGCCTCATTCCATGCATTTTTGCTGAATGTTTGGCTTTTTTTAGCGATCGTAGATAGGCAGTATCTAGCAAATGAAACAAATGTTGGAATATAAGAAAAAAGGGGAACTAAAAGCGTAGACAGAGACTTGATGTGATCAATTCATGAGGGTTTTTAAAAGTCATGTTTAAAAGTGTGTCAAATTACTAAATTTTTTTTTACATTGTGGTTTCTGTGGTAAACATCTACCAGAACTGCGCATAGATCAGAGGAGTAAGAGACAGGACAGAGAATCAAATGTAATTTGTAAGTTTACTTAAGTCATATATTCCATGATATGAAACTTATTCTTGGTAGGAGGAGGAAAGAAAGATTTCTTGAATATACACACAAGTCAGTCTTTTACATTCTGAGTTGTTTGAGCATCAAAATTCGTTCTCCTTTAAAAGTTTAAAACTTGAACTCAATAGTAATTTATAGGGCCAGCAAACGTCATCAATCTTTTACTTCGAAATTTGTTGTGATCGCTTCAATCTTAAATAAATAACGAAGACGACAAATTGCTCGAAAATAGTTGATAAAATTTTAATTGCATTTTAATTAATTGTTTAATCAAATAACAAGGAAAATAAATATAATCGGCATTAATTGAATGACAAATACACAACGAATTGAGTCCCTTCAAATATAGTCGTTGTAGTAAATAGTGGCATGTTGAGCCACTCTGCACCACATATAATATCAATTGATAGGAAATTGAATGTGATTGATACGATTTTTGTACAATACTTAAGTGAGCTGAACATAAATTAACGACTTCGTGTTCGAATTACAAAAGAAAACAATACCAACGGTAGTGCATGGAAATTGAAATGAATTGACATACAGATTGATGTACGTGCTACATTACAAATCGTATTGTATTGTGATCTCCATTCAAATCTGTTAAACTACAGCAGTAAATGCATTATTCTTATACACGTACATCGATACTCTTGTAAAAAGGAGCAAATCAAAATAGCCGTAAACTGTACAAAAAAAAAAAAATAAAACACGCAGCATGTCCTTCTTTCCTGCTCCCTTTACAAATTCTTCTTCTTTTTATTTTTTGGTTGTGTTAAAATTTTACTTAGAATTACAGTGGCGCCAAATGATATAGTGACTTTCTTGTTTATAAGGATATTTTTGTTTGCAGAGGATAATATAAAAGTTAGAGGCAACATTTAGTTTTACCAACATATTTACAGAGCTACAGGATATTTAACTTCCGTACAGCAGATAATCTAATAAAGGATGCAATTTCGATGATGTTGTTAATGCGTTTTGCTCGAGCAATTCGGGAATTAGTGTGCTCCACCCTATATAGCTTCGATATATTTATGAACTATGCCTCCTAACGAGCATTCAGGAAGCACAAGGTACGCGAATCGATATCGCAGTCAAAGTATGTCTATAATACAAAGAAGTGTCGTAGGTTAGGATAGATAGAATTGGTAATGGAGCCAGTTCGACACTCTTAGTTCCCCAGGTCCATTGTGATACTATAAGACCCTTGTTAACCCAGATATGCCCTATATATAGTACACCAGTACATTCTTGTTTACATAATACGTCACGTTTATCATAGTATCCTCGTTGGAGATTATGTGATCGCGTTATTTAGTTGTTGAATTTTTGAATATTATATAGAGTGATAGTGATATTGTCATAAACTGAATATAGGGCCACATTTGTACGGCAAGTAAAATTTTGTACATTTGCTGGTAAGAAATTTCACAGGTAAAACAAACTAGATGTGGAGCCTGCCATCAAAAAACCTTAACTAGATGCCAAAAATGTGACAAATGTATCACACCCAATAAGTTATGTGCCCAATGTCTTTCAAAAACCACTTATTCCTCATTGGCTCCAAAATAATATTAAAATACTTTTAAAATGATCGTAATCAAGCAACGGGCATATCTGAGTTAATCGTTGTTGCCATCTAGAACCATATTTTGCTATTTTAGCATAATTCCGGTTGGATATCTTTGAAATCAGACAGAACTTCAAAAGCTGTACATCCCATTTTCGGTATCAGATCAGTGATTTAGAATGTGTTCTATACACCCTATGCACAAAAATCTCCAAAGTATATAAAACTGCCATGGAAACTCTTTCCGCCACACGTGGATAAAATTATAACACACTACATGGTTGGTGTGAGAAGATAGGTTATAACAGACCGACAAAAGCATTGTAATGACAAAATTAAGTAAATAGGAGCAGAGTATGTATACGTCGACCGATTAACGATTACTTTAATCTCAAATTTTATTTAACAATTCCCTCAGAGTAAGATTTCGAACAAAAAAGACTTTAGTAAAGGAGAAGGAAATTTTTAAAGCTTTTAAATGAAATCAGACTGGACATATGTTATTAATAATTACAAATTGCTTACATTATTAACATCCATTTTTCTAAGTGTAGAATTTCTTAAATTGTTTGTGTTTTTAATTGTTGTAGTATCTTTGCATTTTAATTTCAATTCATTGCACAAAAAGCCCAAAAGTTTGTCATCATCATCCAAATCTTTGTCATCATCATCCAAATCATCATTGTTTTCCACAATTTATTTAGGTTTCCGTTGTTTTTTTTTTTGCCTACCTTTCGTGTTATTGCTATTTAATGATATTTGTTTTATTTTATTGTCCAAATAATATTAAAAAGGAAAATAAAAAAAATCTGAAAAAGGAGTCTCTTTTACAAAAGGCTGAATCAATTTTACCAAAAGGTACTTTTCATTCCTTTTATGCACTTTTTTATTTGAAAAAAGATATTTCGAGTTTTTTTTTCTGAATTTAAAGTGGCGCTGAAATAAATTTAAAACCATTTCAGATTGTTTTTTTTTCGTTTTTCTTTCATCAGATTTGTGGTCTTTTATTATTTATTGGAATCTAAGCAGCCAAATTAAATATTTTATTGTGTATCATCAGTAGCTCTATAGAGAAAATATGTCTGTCTACGACGGGTCTGACATATTTTTGAGGCCAAAACAGAAATAAAATGAAAGAAATAAACGAAACAATAGAAAATCGTGCTAAAATTTTTGTTTGACCATATCATCTACGTTGTATTGGTTTTATAATTTGGTAAGAAGGGAGACGAATGACTCAGAAAACTCAAAACAATTTTTTCAAAAGTATCCAGTTGAACTTGTACCAGAGGTAGATGTAATTGTAAATCGAAACGACTTTATTTTGAATAGAAAAGAAGTTTTATTTTTGCTACACTTTTAGTTCCTTTAAGGAGTATAAAGTTATGACAAAAGATTTCTGCCTTGTTATTTAGTGTCTTAACTAAGTTTCAGTTCAACTGGTGCTTAGTACTTATACCACAGCAGGTTCTAAGGCGATAGGTTTCCTTGCTTTACAATACAAAATCGTCGCAAAAAATACCACGAAGAGAGGGAGCCACAGTTGTCACAAAATAGGAACATCGTTTATGCTTCTCCCTGCAAATTCCTGTCGCTTATTTCATTCATTCATTCCTTTGATTGAATGTCATGGAAGTTCTTCGGAAAGGAAAAAGTTGAGGAACTATTTACCTGGAATAGCCCTTATTTAGACCTCGACGTTTAGAATATTGTATGGGAGCACACGGTCTATTAAAAGGGGAATTTTCGACTTCCATTTTAACATAGCAAATTTCAAATCGATCAATCAGCCATCGATTTCTGTAGTACCGCATGAAGAACATGGCCCTTATTTGAGGACAGATACGTTAAGGCAGTCATAAGCCAAAGTAGAAAAATCATATACAGAAAAGGGCCTGTTTTAAATGGACACTGAATGATTGGTGACCATGCCCACTGAATGGAATTGGTTGTCGAATAACAATGTGAAATCTGACATGGATCGACAATGAAAATAGCTGCATTAAGTTACTCAGAAGCTGATGTGGATGAAATGTCAGCAAAATATTGGCTATTTTGACTGGAGTCTAGCTGAGTAACCTACCGGATGTAAAACTAACTACAAACTATCCTTAGTGTCATCAATAGCAGATTTCATGCATTTATCCTGCTGATACCGTCAGACATCCCAATCTGACGAACTGGACTTGATGTAAATGCAATAAATGTGATTATAAGGTAAGTAGTATTGACCAAAACGATGTATCCAATCTTCTGAGCGACCACGTGAATCAATCAATACAGAATCTTCTTTATACCTGCTGAGCTGTGAGCGACGGAAATAAAATGACAGGGAAGGAATAGAAATTGTATCTTTAAAGTAGCTACAAAGACCTGCTAACTCCTTAGATAAGGTTTTGCGGACATAGAGAAGGTATTGCTATTGAGCATTTTATCTCAAGAACATCATGTTACTGTCCTTCTAACCGTACTGCCATCTATTACCCTAAACTGAAGGAAATGGGTTGCCGGTTTGTTATACCCACATATTTAGATGCACTTAAAAGTCATTGACAACATGCCACGGCAACATGTTAAGTTTCTTATGAAACTTAAAACTGATTGTGAGATATTCATTCGCCATGACCCGTTTAGAAAATTGTCTGCTTTTGTTATCATTGTTGCTGCTGCTGTTGTTGTTTAAAATTTGAATGCAATAAATTTTTGTTTATTTTCGTTTATTTTTTATAAACTTTTTATTTTCGTTTTTTATCCTTTAAATAGAATTTGAACACGTCGAAAAACGTGTCACAAGCTTCACACAAAACTTGTGAAGTACTTAGACAGAGAGACGGAATGAGCTCCGTTGGCCTTTGTATTAACTGCTGTGGTTTGTAAACACAGCCCTAAATACAAAAAAAAAAATATAGAATGAAGTAAATATTCAAAATTTGTCCAGAGAATTCAGCTTTGTTTCGTTTTCTGTTTTGTTTAGGTTTTAAGTAGCGGAAGCTTTAAATTGATAAAATAAGATTTAATAAAAACGTTTTTTCATTCAAACGAAATATCTGTCTCTATTAAAATATTTTTATCAACGACGTGTTAATGGAACTATAAATTGTATGAGTGATGTTTTGAAATTTGAACTTCTAGAAGAAGACTTATTTAAAAGAATAGAAGAATACCATTAGAAAAACAATAGAATACCATGTATGAAATCTTTCGAAATATTAAATAATAAAACACCCATATACATCTTTGCGGACATAATTGATCATTACAACCTTTCAGTCAGGACTTCTGCATAGCTTCTCACACCATTTATGTTGTGTGTGTTCAATTCATACATGAGTGTAGAACCCTTCAAAATATAGTTTGAAGTCAATTCCGAGCGACATATTTTTTGAGAAATATTTATAGGTAATACACATGAGATCTAAAACTGGCCAATGCATCCCAATAAAGTTACTGCTTAATGAGGATTATCTCCTGGAGCCGTCATTAGTCTATTCCTTAAGAACACCGTTTGCCAGACCAAATCTGTCAATACCGAGTGCTATAGGTAGATGAATTACCAATTTCTTTTAGCCTAAATTGGATAATCTCAACAACAGTTGGATATAAGGGAGTTACATTTGAGTGCATTTCAAACCGTGGAATAATAGAGGATGACGCTAGACCTCGTTGTTGCTAAAAAGTGATTAGCAATAACTGCCTACTGTTTCGTGTTGTCCTTAGTGAATTCGCCTGGTATTTATTTCAATAAACACTGATTGTTAAAAACAAACCTTATACATTTAAATATGTCTATACAACTCAATATTAACGTACAGAGTCACGTCCATTGCCATTATTAAATTAAAAAAAAAAACGAAATTAAAAAGGAAGCCATTTTTATTTTAACTTATTTAAAAACTAAAAAGAAATTGAAAATTCACGGGAGGCTTGATACCCTTTTCTTCCAGGAATAAAAACCTAATCCACACAGCTTATAAAAAATTAAGAAAAACAATTGAAGACCTCGACATCAACCCTTAATTCACGAAGGCAGTCGAAGTGTAGCAAATCACCATCTCTTAAGCTCCTGCATGAGTCTTAATACATATGTACATACAGAGAAACAGACATAAAGACTTGCATACAGTCACATACAATTTTTAATGGTTCTGTTCACAAATACGAGTGCCGGCATATTTTATTGTTGTTTTCATAAGTAAAAGCATTTAATCATAAAATTTATTTGCATTATTTGCATTTTCCATGCGGCTGGTAATATTGACTGATTACATGTATGAATGCACGTATTCGAACCGAAAATTGTGTAAATTCTTCTGATTTTGTATGCGAATATAATATTATCATAATGGACCCAGGTACGCACCAAATCGTATACATTTCAAATATCTTATCTACATTTGCATTGTACGTCTTTGTGTATATTAAAATGGAAAAATTTTCTGTGTGTTTGCTTTGTATTATTATTTGTTAAATATCCTTAAGGACCATGCTCGTGTGTAATATTATTATTGTTTTTTTATTTATTATTTTTTGTCATGTTTTCTTAACTCTTTATTTAATTTAACGAAATACAAGTTTACATTTGCGTTACACCAACAAAGCCTTATCACTTTTCTTTAAATTATATGGTGGTTCTTAAAAGAACCGATTGGTTACGATACATTATACTGGCTGTTATGTTCTTTTGTTGCTTTTGCTGCACCTGAGAAAAAATATGTAAAATTTATGCCCAGATTTATATAAAAATTTATTGTTCTTACATTTTAAATAAGTTGAGTATTACAACAGTTGGCGTGCTGTTAACATTCCAGCTATCTTGAATTGCTCATTCAGTAACTTACAGTTTTTTGGACCCATCATATTATATACTACACACATGGAAATCCCAGAGCAAAAAAATTTTATTATCAGTCTGTGAAAACATTCTTTTGACATCTTGCCGTCAAATTCTTATTCTGCAGGATATTTTATAGACTCTACCTGAACGGAGTTTTCTGACGACCACTGCAATCATACTCGTACGTTTTCTCAACACTTCATTTCTTCGAATGTAAGCACGTACTACTTTTGTACAATAGGTCAATTTCGACCTCCGGGTACTGTGCTTGTCTTGACCGACAGGTGCACGTCTTCTAACCAAGCACGTACTTTATTTTGTAGTTCATGACATGTCTGTCATTTGCTTCATAAAATCTATTGCTTTTGGTAGATAATCCCTCTTCATGCGTATCGCCTGTCTCTTTCTTCTACAAATGATTGTACGGTTTCAGTTCAAATCCAAACAAATTGCATTTATAAAATCACTTTCTTTTCGGTGTGTCCGTCTCGCGAGCTCATCTGTCAGCCCATCACCTGGAATCCGGCAGAGGATTTTCCTAGTTTCCTCCTAGCATATCTGATTATCTTCTCTCAGATACTATTGCAAATTAACTTCGCACTCTCCATGTTCGTGGGAGTGAACACTACTCTCCTATTTCACAATCGACCCTCGACTAATACATATTCTGCAGAATGATTTCTCAGTTTATTTTAAATTGCTTCATTCACTCTGATTAGCGTATATCTGGCTAGGACTCACACTAAGGAAAACGGTAGGCTTAGCATGGAGGACCATGCATTGAGTATAATCCAAACATGGTGAACACGAGTGAACTGGAATAAAGAAGTAGACTTGGGAGATAATAAGTTTCTGATAGATTTCGATGAATAACATTTGATGAGAATAAAAATATAATCATATTGTCTAATTTAATTAAATGAAATACACTAACAATTGAGAGATAAAATTGCTGAACTCATTATGAACTCAGATTCTCTACAACATTATTACTGTGACCAGCTTGTATTTTAATAACATTGATTGTTTGTGCTTCATTTTATTACCTTATTTAGTCAAATTTTTAAAAATTAAATAATTATTGAATTGAAAATAATAATCATTCATATTTTTGTGGTTAATTGTATTGGGTTCTATTAACTGCTCTAATTTCACTAAATTTGTTAATGAGTTTACTTGAGATTCGTTTATTTTTTGCCAGTAAATTTTCCATTAAATTACCTGCAAATAATAATGACGTGTCAATCAATTCTTTAAAGGTCATCATTTCATATAAAAACTACACCATATGCCTGAATAGTCAATTAGATTTTGGAAAACAGTGAACCAAAGGACAACGAGCAAGTGTACCAGAACAGAAACCAACAACCATCAACCATTAATAGTAACTATAACAACAAACTTTTAAAATTATAACGATGTACAACTCCAGTTATCACAATAATTGTAATAATAATAATGACGATTTCAATAATAATTATTTTCAATTCCAACTACGTGATGATAATAATAATGACAATGGTTGGTTCTGCACTTTATATACTGTCTGCACTATAAATACTTTATAATGAAGTATTATTTCCACCAGATCAGTAGTGGCTAACAATTATATTGTAGTTGCCGTATTCAATAAAATTGAACTGATATTTCCCCTCGATACTGATTTTCCCACCGTCTTGAATGCCAATAAATGGAATTTAATTTTAAATTTTATACCAAAAAAATGAAAAAAATGTTTACAAAATAAAACAAATTTTGTTAAATTAAATAAATAAGTTGTATATGCAAGTGCACACGTGTATTTTTTATTTGTTTAGTGTTATTAAATACATCCATCCATGCAGACATAAATACAAAATAACTTCTAATTAGTGGTTTAAATTTCGTATTTTATTTCATTCTGCAGGGAAATTAATTGGAAACCCCACAATGGAGTTTTTATGCATTAAAAACAACAAAAGCTTCCGAAAATATTTTTTTAAATTACAATAATGAAAAGGTTAGTACAACTTTAAACAAATAATCGAGTTTTTTTTTCTTCATACAATAAATGCAGGCAAGTCAAATACGATCACGGAGTACTCTAACTAACCTAACGACTTGACTACCTATTCTTTCACTCAACAATAACTACTGCAGTAGCATTTCTCAACAATCCTAATATTTTCATTTTATTCAACATGAGCGCCCAAGAATCTCTTACCGCAAATTACCAAATATCGGTCAATAAAGAAGACAGACGTTCGATGATAAATTTTCTTCCTTATCAGTACACCTGCTGCAAAAGTAGTAGAAGTATTCGCAGTTCCAGGACGGCTGTAGCCAGGAGTCAGTGTTCCAGAAGCTGGGTTGTAGTCCTAACTTAAAGATTGCAATGACTAGTTAAGTACGCAAATCATTAAAATATTCACAGAAAATTTTAAATAATTGATGGTCTATTCTAATGCCGTGCAAAAAAAGCCGTCAAAAACTAAATCTCACTTTGAAATGTACGATACATTTAAATGCTGGACTTAAAATTACAAGTGGAAATCTATGCCTATTAATTTAATGAATTGAACTCCTTTAAATTTAAGCAATTTTGATTAACTGGCTGATTTTATTAGTTTGATTTATTGTTTAACTAAAAGCATTCATTCAACTTGATGGCTCTAATTTAACGGCTTGCCTAACATCGGCTTGTAAACAAGCTCGACTAAACATATTGGTGGTGGCAACTTTATCTGAACGATTATTAATATTTAATTCAATTTTACACACCCAATCCATAAATAAATTGTATTCAAGCGGAATTGTTTATAGATTTTCAAGTGGCGAGTGGGGCGCGTAAAACTTTGCAATTTATTTAAAATTTAATTGAGATTTTATTGTTGTTGTTTAGTGCTGGTTTTGAATTTATTTGAATTTATTTGGGATTTTCTACTGATTCTACAATTGGGTGTGTTTTTGTTTTTTTTTTTCATTTTCAAATGTTTTGTTCCTTTTATTTTTTTACCTTAATCCTATAAAACCTCTAACAACAACAATAATATGATTTTTATTTATATTTATTAGGCCACATAAAATATTTATTTGGATGACCACATATTCAAATACTTCTCCTCACCCTTAAAAAGGCATTTATTGGATTTGAATTTTTAGAAGAATTTTTCCACTTTATTTCAGTAGCTGGCTGACGGTATCATCGTATGTGGGTGTTTTGAGTGAAAAATTTTTTTTTTCAATGAACACAAGAGAGAGAACAAGAGTAATTGCATTTCAGATTATAATGTAAATAAGAATAATTACTTTAAATTTTTATTTATTTTATTCGGAATTGAATTTAATTAATTAATAATTTAAAATAATTTTTTATTTGCATCTATCTCGACTCTATTATGTCAATAAATAGTTGAACGTACAGGTTTAAGCCTTAAATTAGAGTATAAGAGTTATTGGCAGAAAATAAAGTCATTACCGGTGCCATAAAAACCACAAAAAAATTATAAAAACATTAAAAGGAAACACAGCTTATATTAACTAAAAGATTAATTAAATATATTGCGATTTAATGCGATACCATCCAAATTATATTATTTTAAGGATGACAGACAGAAAGTTCAAGGAATAATCCCATTCTGATGTTCGCTAAATACGGAACGAAGTATAGTAATTTACACACGTAGATACATATTTGGTCGTTACATCTCTTCAATCAGGATTACGACCTTGTTTCTCACATCTCTTATATTGTGTGTATTTTTTATACACTAGTTGCGGGGAGTGGATTTGAGAACAACGCAGCCTACTAGCTCTCGTTGTCTATACACCTGTACGAGTCGGAAATCATAGAAATTCGTAAAAAAGACCTATTGTTGAAAATAATAGTATTAAGTTAACTTAAAAATTTTATGTTTTGTGTAATGGAATAAATGTTTTTAACTTAAATATTTTTTTTCCAATGAAAAATCCTTTTTACATAGGTATTTGCTTTACGCGGTTTTTCCATACAAAAATGTAAATTTCGATTTACGGTAATTGGCCAGGAATGTATCTACCGCGTAAGTCGAGGTACAGGTGTATACTTATTAATTAATGATACTAAAATTGCTGATGGAACTCGAAAGACACTGTACTAAAGAAAACAGATACAGAAACAAGTGCTTTTAAATCGATGTCTACAACCTGTATTATGAAAATACAAAAATATTTAATCAACATCTTTCGTGATATCATTAACACTAATCAGTAGAAATTCAAACCTGAAGAGAGAGTGGAATTCAATTGATGTTGTATGGAATCCAATGGAAATCCAGTATGCTCGTCAGGGCCAAAACTCTAGGGAATTGGATAAAGAAATGCTAGGAAAATAGTTCTCCATTGGAGAAGAATGGGGTTTATTAGTTAAGGTCCTATCATTCGGAATAAGCGGAGTATATAGGGTGTAGAGTTACAAGAAGTTTGAAAGTTTTAGACGAAAGAGAGTAGAGTCTCCTACAAAACGGCTTAGTCAATATGTTGAAATTAGGATGCCAGCGCTCTATACTGTGGTATATTTCCGTTATCTATTGACTGTGATTCCACTCCGTTATAGAGGAGTTTTATTCAGTTATTTTACTACTAAAATCCAATTGTAATGAATACTGTTAGTCTGGTAATCTATTACATAAAAAAAAAAATAATTTTAAAATTTAAAAATAATGGCTGCCATTAAAAGCGATTATCTGAGTGTGCATTTCAATTTCATTGTCCCAATATGGACAGTAAATTCAACATCAATATGAATTTGAAGCAATATCAGCAAACACTATCGGCTAAAATATTAGCTAAAAGACAACATTATTTATGCCAAGCAACTGGCAACAATAATTAGGTTAATAGGATTAAAACTGTTACCATAATTTATGGCCAACAATATAATTGTGAACATGAAAAAGAGGAGTAAAAACAACAATTTATTGATAAGACTTTCAATAATCAACGACAGACTGAGAGAAAAAAAGAAAAAAAACACTCACCAGTCAATTAACCCGGATCGTTAATGCTTGAACTAGAAGTTGTAGAGTCGGGCTGTTTGCACCAACCTTTGCGATTCCAAAAACTGCGTGCTTTTGATTCTTTGGGTTGGGCATTTAGAACAATGGGATCTGGATCCTCGGCAGCTCTTATCTTGGCACAATTTAAAATACGGCAACCGCAAGAGGCAAGCGTAAAAAATCCCGAAGTATTATGCAAGTCGGTGTTAACGTGATGCGATTGATGATGTTGTTGTTCTTGATGAAGATGATTATGATGCAAGTGTTGTTGTTGCTGTTTTTTATTCTGGTGGATTTGAAGTAAATGTTTAATAGCGCGTGGTGAAGTTGTTGCTAACACTGCAGATGTTACTCTGGCATATGCATTTACATTATGCTTGTCGGCTCTTTGACATGACCGACAAGTTTGCGTTGTGTAAGTCGAGGCACTTTTTTGACTTTTTGCAGCTGCATTGTTGCCAGCTGCTGTAGTTGTTGTAGTTGACAGATTATTTGAACGTGAACTCATGAGCTCTTTGGTTATGTGCAGACGCAGTGAACCAATGTAACTAGCGCCACTGGAACCACTAAAACCACTACCTAGATCAGACGCTAGACAAGAGGATTGCAAAAGACCAGCACTTACCGTTGCCGAATTGGGTATGGGGGAGATAAAGTCATCTGGTGGGCCTCCCGCCATGTCGCATATGTTATCGGCCGATGAAGAAGTCAGTCGTAAAGGCTGACCTGAAGCTGTGGTAACACTAACCGCTGGCATTGGTGGCTCTTTGTCCGTGGGACTACTATTAGGCAGACTTTCTGGCTTAAGCATAGCCTCTATGGATAAATTAAGCTCTTCTAATATCTTATCATGTCTCTTTTGTACTTTTTCCAGTTCCTCCTTTACGGGTGTATGGGTTAGTGTGCCAGCCGAATGGCAATTGGCGCTCAACTGTTGGAGACTAGTCATGGAATTGCAGGATGTTGACGAAGCGGAAATTTCTTCGTAGAAATTTTCCGGTGTAGAAATATTATTACAGTTAGCTAAGCTAGCTTCATTACGGCTTTGTTGTTGTGTGAGGTTTATTTGATACGATTCCCGAGTAGTTGGTGATACCAATAATTTGTTCTTTTTCCCTTTCAAGAGAAGAGCTCTTATAGAATTGGGTGGCGGGGGAATAAGATCTTCGTCTTCATTTGATCTTGCCATATGCACAGCATGTGATATGTTGGTATGTTGAACCGGCACCCGGTTCATAGTAGGCATATGAATAGTCGTGTTGTTGCTGTTGCTGTTGATGCAGTTGGAACAGTTGTAAAGAAGTAATCTGTGACATGTTAATCAATTGGTCATACTGATCTCCAACACTGTGATGATGTTGATGATTTAAGCGCCCCAAAGTCTTGGTTTGTCTTAACAGACCGCCTCCACCCTTAAAAGAGACATGGGATTCTGGGTCCACACACATTTCGATGGCATCTAAATCAGCTTCTAGTTGTGGTTGCTGTTGTAAAAGATGCTGATGTTCGTGCTGCCGTTGTTGTTGAAATTGATGTTGATGTTGTTGTCGTTCTCGTTGTTGCTGCTGCTGTGCTTGCCCGTTTATCTTGCGAAATGTTTTGACGTTCGCATTGGTCAGGATACCAGATGTGTTGGTGGGACTTTCGGACGACGGTAAAGTCGTATTAGCCTCTATTGTTACCGTATCCTTTTGAAATGAAGGTTTTGGCTGTTGTCGAAGAGCACTGCCAATACCACCTGCACTGTTATATGCTTTCGATAACGATGGCTGTTGCATATTAGATGTTGTTATTGCAGCTGTATTTTGATATTTCGGTGTTGTACTACATAGTGTGGGAGTTGAAATTGTGTTTTAATTTTTGCTGTTGTTCTTGTCTCACTAAGAGACTTTCCTCATTGTGCTGCTGTTGCTGCAGTCCTAGGTCTCAGTACCCCAACATTCGTGATTTATCCACGTGCTACCAGATGACGTTGATTTTGTGGTTGCAGTTGTGTCGTATAGTAATTTTGATTCGTTATAATCGCTTGGGTTGGTTGTTTCTGTTGTTGCAATTTTGTGTGTTGCTTTAAATCCTTTGGAATTTGCTTGTTTAGATTGCGTTGACTGCGGCCTAAACCCAAACAAGCCTCCAAGACACATGTTGTTAATTTGAATTGATGACAGATTTTTTCAAACTTATAACAGAACAAAAACTGCTTTTTCTTTCGATTTTCTCTGCTACAACCTGTTCAATTAGAGGGGCAAGCTGCGTGATTAAATACTTCGTATTGATGATCGTTATTAGTTGATGGCTGTAATTGAAAGATTGAAAGAAATAGGTAATCAATGTAGTGTTTAATGGAAAATAACAACTTTTTGAAATTAAGTTGTCTTAAACTTAAATGTGATCTCTTGTGCTTAAGCAACAGCCGTTAATTAAAGAGGCCATGGGGCAACTATTTTGGTAGAGTTATTGGACCATACAAAGAGTATACAATATTTGTAGGACCCTCTAATTGCGTGCAATAAATATTAAATTTTTGTAATATCAGTAAATCTACTATACTGTGATAAATCGTAGCAATTAAAATTTTGAAAATTAAACACAAAATCCCAAATGAAAAGTACACTACCTACTTAAAGTATATTGTGCTTGTGCTCATGTCTTTGTTACATTCTTAAAAAAATAAACAAAAAAAAAACTGTCCTTATGTCTAGGGAACGAATCGCTGTTTGGATTCTAATAAGCATAAAAGATTTTTAAAAAGCGCTTCAAAACTAATTTCAGTCGGTACTAAAAATTGTGATGTAAACAGAATACGATAAATGTTTCTTGAAAATCAGTCTTTATTGATCGTTTGTCTCGTAAAAATTGTGCTCCGAACTTAAAAACTTTCTCATGAAGAGCGTGTTTACTTTGTAGAGTATCGTAAAATCTCCTTGCTTGTGGTTTCTGCTTTAATTTTCACAAGCAACTAATGAATCACAACAGGTATTAGTCGAAGGACTGACAAATAAATTGTTGAGCGAATTACACATGAACAGCATAGTCGACATAAGAAATACAGCTAACGAAAGAAAAGCAACTCAATTGAATTGATCTTTATTAAATTAAAAACAAATTACAATTGATTACGACAATTTTTTACGATTTGACTGCCCGTTATCAATAGACAGTGTAACACTTCAGTACATCGTGACGGAAGTTTACATCATTTTTTCAAGAAAAGAAAAGAATGGAAACAGTGTGGTATATATTCCTTGATGTTGGCAACATCTTACATTAATAGTTCACACACTGAATTGTATAGTTAAGTAAAAAAGAGAATTCCCCACAAATACGTTAGTTTTGTTTTATTTAACTGCTATATGGTAAAGTGTGCAAAAACTTAAATAGTTTTGGTATTTTTTAAAGAACGTCGGTCAAAATTTTATAAAATAAAATTTGAAAATGAATTCAAAAAAGGTTAGTTCTAAATGTTTTAGTAACATTTTTAAAATTTTTTTTTTAAATAGCTATTATTATTTCAAAAAACTATATAATGGAAATTTACATCATTATGCACTAGCTGCATTTATAATGTGTTGCAAAAACTTATTTGTTATAAACTTGAAAATACTTTTTTTTCGAAATATCTAAATGAAGAAGATATTGAAACGTTTTTGGCTCAGGTTAAAGACGGTTTGCTATCAGAAGATGGTCTTGATGTTGATAATTCTGAGAAAGAAGACCACTACGCTGTTGAAATTGCAAAAGTGTTGCAAGAGGAAAACATCCAGGATAATGTAGACGACAAAGTCGAAGAAGACGATGCTATTGATGATCAGGAATCCTCTCGAACAGCTGAAGTTAGAAATTATTCAACCTTTTCGTTTGGTGTGGGAAAAAAGAATATGGTATATAATGAAAATATTACGTCTTTCGTCGACAACTCTAACTTAGACCAAGTTTCACAACTGGAGACGCCTTATCAGTGCTTTGCACACTTTTTTAATGAATTAGTAGAGGAATCACGAATTCGTGCACAACTTATACTGAAGAAGATATAAATATGTTCTTCGGAATTATTTTGTATGTGTCCGTGTTTTATGCAATAAAGGGAGGATATCCAATCGCACACGTCCAAGCAGTTCAATTGAGCAAGAACTGTGTTCAAAGAGAAAAGGAGGTTCTACAACTCCTGCACCCCCAAAAGCCACTAGAAAATATGGTTTTGAACATTAGACAAAAGTACGAGGATAACTCAGATGTAAATTGGAAAGGCTATTCGTTAATATTTTGTAGCAAATGTGGAGTAAATTTATGCCTCAATAAGAACAGTAGCTGTCTTTTCAATTATCATCTGGAATAAAAATAATATAAAAAGCTATATTTAATTTTGTGTCTTCTTTGTACTGAGCTAAACATGTAGATTTGCATGTTGATGGGAATTTACTTCATATGAGTTTTTACTCATTTTCTGCTAATTACTTGAACAAAATATTTTTTTAAAACTTTTTCCTTAATATAGAGCCTGAATTATATCAGTCTAATTTATTCCACGAAAAACAAAATAATCATGCAATGAAGGGTTAATAAAAAATCTCTAGGACCAAAATATACTAAATGAACGACAAACTATATATCGAATCAAAAGCACGCTTTGCTTGCCAGTTGTGGAAGAGTAGTGAAACTAAATCTTGACGGCACGATTTATTGTACATCAACACAACTTGCAACGACCAAATTTCTAATTAATTTAACAAAACATTAGAATAAAATTCAACAAAAAAGGCAATTTACAAATAAACAACAAAAACAACTACATAAAATACTAACGAGTTGCAACAACTTTTTATAGTGGCAACCATTAAATTTTATGTTTTCATGTATTTAAATGCGTATTGCTATACAACGCGGTACGTAGTATTTATTTATTAAAGGTGCCACACAAAAAATGGTTGCAAATATTCCAAGTTTGTTTGTAATGATTTATTTACATCTTTGTTGCTTTTGTTGTTGTTATTGTTGTATTTTAAATAGTTGGCATTCATTACGTCATTCGTTTAACAAACATGTGGCTTAACAGCAACTAGCTGACTGAATAGCTACTCGCCTGACTGACTGACAAAGTTGTAAAGTTGCGATGGTGTTGATGGTATATTTTTGTTTCTTGTTGGTTTTGTTAGTGTTTTTGTAAATGGTTTTTTGGTTGGTTTAGTTTTTTGTTCGTAACAGTAGTTCCTTTTTGTTACTCGAATAACACAAGAGGCAACAACGTAACGAAAGGATTCAAAAATCAACAGCATTCACCAATAACAACAACAAAATAGTTGACACTTAATGTTTTTGTTATTGTTAATCTGCAATGTGGCACAAACAATGCAGCACAACGCATTTCTAAAGGCCATAGAGCGTGCATTGTTCATACGAATTGAGAACTGTTAACAGAGAGGGCGTGGGAGATTACATTTTGTTGTACTACATTCGAAAAGAGTTGTAATTTTAATGTAATTTTCGTTAAATTTTTCGAGTATTTTGTCATTCTCTCATGCTATTATGCTCTCATGCTCTCTTTTACCTTTCTGTTTTGTAACGAGTTCTTTGAGGTTTCAACTTTAGTGTGGCATATTCGCTTCGTCGAACATTAATTAAAAATTTTGGATTTTATATGTGTTCCGACAAACATATTTAACAGAAAAAGAAGATTGAAGTGCAAGTTGTTTAATGCGGCAAATGCATTGCGTTTATTTTTTACTCTCTGCCTCCTCTCTTTATTGAGTTATAAAGGATTGTGATTGGAAAACGCAATATTCATTGGAGATATATAAAGCAACAGTGCAGTAATAATATTTGAAGCCACAAAAAATATTTAAATTTCGTAGAGGATTTATTCCAACGAGAGTAACAAACTCTATATACTTAAACGAAGCATTTCAAATTAAAAGAAAGTGATTCGTAAAAACCCAATCTTCTTAAAAAGATAATCCCAGCATAGATTTGGATTCCCACTGTTTACGCAACTAGTCTCTAGCTCTCCCCAAATAGTGTTTAAGGAGACAAATTGAAAATGAAATAAAGAAACTGATAATGATGATGACGTTTAGCATGAAACATGGATCGCGAATATAAATTTGGACCTTTAAATGGATTTCAATTGCTGTTTTCAAAAAATACTAATCTATCAAAGAAGCGAAATTGATCTTGGTATCCAGGGATCCAACGAGTCAATTAAGGTGTTTATTAGATGATTACGTAAGGCCTGCAAGGCTACGAACAATGGAATGGATCAACTGATTTGTCACCGTATTATAGGAAACGAGGGATTT